>BMAO01018195.1:0-180512 GCA_019973975.1 Trichonephila clavata | reverse complement strand
TAGAGATCAATAATATAGATTAACAGCTTTATTATCTATTCATTTTGCATCATGAAAATATACTTCTTTCTTAACATAAAAATAAACAGCATAAAAAAATATTTTTTTAACAAAAATTTAAAAAATTAAAATTGTACATGTTCTATGTATTTTGAAACATATTTATTAAAATAAGAAATTGACAACATAAAGTATAAGTATTTCACTTCATTCTGTGGTGACCTGTAGGGTGCCCCTTACATTAATACCTTCCTGTCCATCTAAAAAACCCGGCTAGATGTGTTGGAGGAACTAAATGATCAAAAGACATTTTTCCAATTCAACCGATTTATTGATTCTTATCAATATTTAGTAATAGGCACAGCACAATACTAATTAAGGTATATAAATGGGAGCGGAGTGCAGAGGTGAGATATAAATACAAGCGGGGTAAATATTACAGAATTTCAACTGAATCTAAGATAGCTTAAACGCGCAAATTTACAACTACGCCTCACACTAATAATCAGATTTTACTTAATCGAAATCACCGTACCTGTTGTTGTAATGCTGCCGCTCCTTCACGGAGAATTCTAGGCACTCAAATTAGCTGGATGAATTGACGAAGACTCCACGTTCCGTAATAGTGAATTTCAATACTTTTAATCCGCTTCTCTTTGCGCACATCAGAACGTATCAAGCTCGCTTAACTTGTCAACAACTACGTGTCGACTTCTCAATCTCTTCATTTTACTTTAAATCACTCACTTGGCTTCTCACTTCTTCTTACTTAGCTCCCTTCAATTCGCGAAAACCGAATTTATATAACATTTTTCATTTACATAAATCACGTTTGGTTTCCCGATGAAGGTTGGTTGAAATAAATATTTTGATTGAAAGGGAAAAAAGAAGAATTAGTGAAAACCCGTATAGATCCGTCACAATTCTAGTTAAATAAAAATTTTAATGCGAAAGTAGTATTTGCATTGCTCTACTTTCCTATTGCAAAATCAGGCGTATGATACGTGGCTTTCAATTTAACACAATTCTGAGTATTCAAAATGTTGAACAATTTCTTTGCTGGACTTGAAATGTGTTTCATATGGAGGAAAGATTTTTTGCATAGATCTTAAAGTGGAAGGCAGAGTGCATACAATTCTCTCTCTTCAAACAATGAAATCTCACCAGCAATGACATTCAATCATTTACAGCAGTGGTCTTCAAACTGTGTTCCACGGAACCTTGGGCAAAATGGATTCACGTTCTCTATTAAGTTTATACAGTTAAAAGTGTCTAAAGCTCCCCCCCCCCCCATTCATTAATGCTGAAAATTTTATTTATATATAATAACTTTATTTTGCAACACTTTTTAAACTTTTATTATAATATAATAAAAGAATTTTATAAAACATCTTATCTTTATATATGTACTTCTTATTGAATTGTGAATATTCTATCGTTTACTATCTCGAGTTCCACGAGATAATTTTATACTAGTTATATAGCACAATGTCTTTCACAAAATCAAATAGTTTTTTCTGATGGAAAATGCGCCTTTTCACATTTGTGGAAAACAACACCTACAATGAAGGGAAGGAAACAACATATCAATAGATTTGATGTTAAAATCTAATTTAAGCAAGAACAGCGTATAAATTTCAGGGTTGCAAAAATTCATGCAAAATATATACGCGGGATTTCTTACGCTACTATAAACATTTCAATGCCATTCAGAACATACTGTTTAATTGCAACATATTTCTCGATGTAAGTGGCTACAAAAACAAAGTATAAAAACAAATTAAACTCAGAATATTTAATGCGATTGCGTTTAATCTCAATAGACCTTGACAGTTTGTGTAAAAAATACTAGCATACATCCCAATTACTAAATATAATTCATGGGTAGGTGACACTTGAATCTCAAATTGATATTATTAACAAGTAAATTATATTAAAAAAATTAGATTAGAATTTTTTAATAATAACTGCAATACTTTTGAAGTGAAAACTTCTTTAGCGGCGTTGGGCACTTTTTGGTAGGGGAAAATCTTATGGGTTCGCGTCACCGACATGCTCTGACTGGCGCACGCGCAGTGTGCTGTTCGCCTTAGACACTTTTTGGATGGGTGAAATCTCGTGCGTTCGCGTCACCGACATGCTTATAGCAATATATCTGCAGCTATACAGCTGATGTATAGTGCTGTGTATATCTTATAAGTGAAATTGAATGGATTTAGTGAAAAGTTCAATGTGTATATACTGTACATTGCTCGTTGCGATTCCGGTATTAATGGTTGCCGTTTATATTTCGCCTGGAAAATCCTTGAGACAGATACTACAACTTTTATTCGAAAATTTGATTATTTATACAAAAGAAGGTTCTGAAATACTCGAAAAAAGATTTGGCGAAAAATATGATAATGTACCGATAAAATTTTAAGTGGAGACTTCAATATTAACTTTGCAGATGATAAAAATCTACCACTAATAGAATTTCTAAATGAAACACTTAATTTAAATATGGCCAATGATCAAAAACTCAGTACTACAAATATAAAACGACGATCGATGCGGTTTTTACGCGATACTTAGATAAATTTGAATGAAACATTTTCCTTTCTTACTTTAGTTACCATAAGCCTATTGCATCTTTTTTAGAACAAAATGAAATAGTTGAAAGTACAAAAAGTCTAAGTATTGTTGAAATTAATGATGACAATGATACAAACAATTAAAATGTTAAAAATCAAGTACATTGAAATTTAAGTTAATACAAATACTATCCATAAATAATATGATTGTATATTAATTGTTATTTCAATTGAATTGTATTTATATTTTGTCCTGATCTTGTACAGCCCGTAATATATTTGAATAATAAAAAAACCATATAAACATGCATTTAATTGTTGCTCGGAGTGTCAATAGATGTGAAAAACAGATTGATGTTGATAATTTTAATTCAAACATTATGAAATTTCAAATTTTAATACTAAGAGTTCTAAGTTTTCACTTCTATCGGCAGTCTCTATATAACTGCCATTTTTTATTAATTGCCTTTATATAAGTTGCCTATGACATGTTGATTTACTTTAAACATTATTTTGAGATATACTTTTCGAAGTATGTGTATGGAATAGGGTTCTTCGAATACACATTCTAGTTTTAGGGGTTCCAAGAAAGAAC
Organism: Trichonephila clavata; assembly: GCA_019973975.1. Classification (NCBI taxonomy): domain Eukaryota; kingdom Metazoa; phylum Arthropoda; class Arachnida; order Araneae; family Nephilidae; genus Trichonephila; species Trichonephila clavata. The sequence continues at coordinate 177,344 of BMAO01018195.1, read as the reverse complement.
TTTCAACTTCTAAGGGTTCCGTGAGTTGAAAAGGTTTGAAGACCACTGATTTACAGAATAGCTATAAATTTATCTTTTAAGGGTTATTTTTCAGATTCTTCCGTAATTCCGTAAATGACAATAATTATGAAGATGATTGTTAAATAAGGTCCATTATAAATTTATCAATTCCGTCCACTCAAAAATTGACAAATTTGTAGAGTACTGCAAAGTCCCACTGAAAATTGTAGTTTACCAACCCCTGTTATAAAGCTTGTTTACAACAGTGTGATTTTTACTATTGTAAATAATCTGCTATGAAATCTCTTTGCGTAAAGACGTCTATTTGTCTCCGTGAAGTCATCTGTTTAATAAATCTATTAATAAATCCATTAATAAATTAATTACTATTCAAATAATTGGAGTCGTAGGCTGTTTTTCAATCCCGCAAATTTGCAACAGAGTACAACAATTTGCACCAATGATCTCATAAAACATTTCATAACAGAAATACTAAACTCTACCAATCGTCAATAACGATTTTTATCGTAAAAATATATATATCATAATTTATATTCCAAATGTTTATCCTAGAAAGTAATATCTCCAAAGACTTACGGGGAAAAAATGATATCATTCCACCAAGAAATAACAGCAAAAAGCTCTCGAGATGAAAATATCAGTTCCAACTCCTTTTTAGATTGATCGCCCAGTTGCCTGGCAACGTCAAGAGAACCTTTAAACTTTGGGGGGGGGAACCATTTTTCTTAAAATGAATTTCTTGGAGAAAGCGGGATGGGTTACAGCGTAATAAAAGTAGCCGAAATGATGAAGTTTTTCCGCGAAAGTACGAAACTCATTACATTATGGAAACGTAAGAGATGTCCTTATTGCATTTATCTGAAGCAATTGCAGACTTGACGGAGAGGCTTGTTATAAAATGTATCTGGAGTTCTTATATTTTTCTCTGGGACGTGTTGTCAAATATTGGTTGGGATGTCTGTGGAATGTGAGCTTAATTTGGAATTGGTGATTTTTTTTTGTGTGAAAATTTCCTTCGATTCTTGGAAGCAAGATTTGGATCATATACTTCAGAAGAAAGTTGAAGAATGGTGTATGGTTGATACGGAGTAAAAATGTATTGGGAATAGAAAATTGTTACAAAATAAAAATACAGTTAGAGTAACACGAAAATAAAATATCTGAAAATCAGAAATTTTAAAGTAATTGTTAAATTATTGTTTTCAAAATTATAAAATAAAAAAAAATTATATTCTTGTTATTATTATGATAGTGAGTCAGAAAATGAGTTTCCCTTATCGACTGTGGTCAGAGTTGAGTATGAAACTCAAAGCATAGAATGAGACATTAAAGATGAGACATAACTTTATTTTTCCACATAAGCATCAATTACATTTAAACATTTGTCATACCGCTTGATAAGCTTCAAAAAGCTCCGTAGGAAAACTCAGAGTCTTGCATATGGAAGAGGCATTTATTTTTGCGTGGACTTTTTGGAGGTTGGAACCATTAATGCTACGTGGTACTGTGATACCCTGTCGAAATTGAAAGAGTCGATTCGGTAAAAGCATCCTGGGGCTTCTCAAATCTGTTCTATCGTTCGTTGACAATACGAGGCCTTACTCGGCGACGGCAACGCAAAACCATATTGCAACTATTGGTTAGCAGCACCTATACCATCCGTCATATAGTCCTGATCTTACACCAAGTGACTTTCATCTGTTTCCGGCATTGAAGAAGAATCTCGCTTGAAGGCGCTTTGGAAGCAATGCTGAAGTCAAACAAACCGTTAAACGCTTCTTCCGTATGCAAAACCCTAAGTTTTTCCAGGAGGGCTTTTTGAAGCTTATCAAGCGGTATGATAAATGTCTAAATGCACTTGGTACTTATGCGGAAAAGTAAAGTTATGTTTTATCTTTAATGTCTCATTCTATATTCTGACTTTCATACACAACTCTGACCACAGTAGACAGGGGAAACGTATTTTCCGACTCACCCTCGTAAAACACTAGCTGCTAGTCACCCGCTTCGCTGGTTATTTCATGATGACTGTATGTTTTTTCAAATATTTGATATCTAAGTTTTGTATAAATAGCATTAAGCTTTCAATTGTATAGAAAAATACTCTTATAGTGCTTGCTTCTAAATTTAAAAGGACATAAATTGAATTTCTAAAACGGAAATACATTTATCTTTTACACCTTGTATTTCTCCCCCTCCCCAGCCAATTTTCGCAAAACACGTTTTCAATGGATATCTACTTGACAAAAGAAAGATGTATGACAAATTTCAAGACTACAGGTGTAATTGTTCAAAAACGGAGGTTTGGGTCGAAAAGAACCCTGCAACCGCCTAGAAAATCGATTTTTGCAAAATACTCTCTTTACGGATCACTACTCAACAAAAGAAACATTCTTACCAAATTTCGAGTCTATGTCTAACGGTTTCTGAGTTGTGTTGATAGGTTTGTGTGTTTGAGCGCTTTTCTTCTATATACACGAAGAAACAACGATAAAAGCAATTTAAAAACAAGATGGATAAATAAAGTGCTATTTATACCAATTTATCGAATTTACTATAATTATTTATGAAAGTATTTCCAATTTCAATTATTTCTAATTTTTTGTGATAGGTATTGCAAAGATTGCAGTTATATTAAGTTTGAATTCAAAGATGTTTCAGGCTCACAGATACTCACATCCCAGCCTATACTTTATTCACGGCTTCACGAACCCATGTCTTCTTATTGTCATTCAATTCATTCGCTCGTCTAAACAGATATAAAACAAATTGCGCAGTATAGCGAAATCGGCTCTCATTCACTCACCCATTGCCCATGATAAGAATGTTAAAAATAGCTATATTTTTCAGATTCAAATGATTATAAATAGGGCGTAGCAATGTATTAATAGTATATTGATCTTCCGAAGATTATTTAATGAGCTAATAACGGAAACTTCGAGTCAAATACAATCTCATGGCGGGATGTGAGAATTTATATTCAATGTTGTTGTCACTTATATCTGTAAGTCTCAAGTTATTCAATGTGGAGCACGAAGAGTTTTGCAAATATATTAATTATAAAAAAATAAATAAACAAGAACTTCTTTTGGTAAGAAAAATAAACTACTTTTACTACATGTTTCATGAAAGAAAGTGAAAAGAGAGTTTACTGGTATCGTTTCTTCATGTATTCTCAAAATAACACGGATCTTGATGTATTTGTATCTGATGTAAATTAATTTGGAACTGTTATATATAACCTTTATTGTATAAAATTTTATGCATTATTTTTATAACTGAGGAAAGGTGGTATAAAACTTCACTGTGTTGTTAAAAGAAATTAAGGCAGAAAAACCCACAAAAAAGTATTTGCGAAATTTATTGCTACCCTTAAAGAAATCAGAGAAAACATTCTTCTAAAAATACATCCCTTCACTTCAACTCTTTATTACTTACCACAAACTTGTGATGAAATCGAACTGGAAAACGTTGCAAGAGGCTTTTTGATACTTTCTGTGTCATATTTTTAGCTTCAAAACGATTCTAGGGTGAATGACTTTAGCAAAAGTTTCAAATTATTTTAAGAACAATTTCAAAATACCGAACACAGATAATGCCATTGCTGATGCATTTTGAGGGTATGTGTGTTTGTAGCTCTATAAAAATCTGCAGTGTTTTTTTTTCAGTGTGTTTTAATATATCAATGTTTATAAATTTACTTATTTATGTTGCTCAGTTCTATTTTCGGTTTTTGAAAAATGAAAAAATGTAATAGTTTTCCTTTTTTTTTCCTTTGTTTTAAAAAAGTTCATATGTTATAAATTAGGGTAGATAGAAATTTTTTTTTCAGAATTTCAAAACCTACTTGTGCGGAAAAGATGTGCTCTGGTATATAGATATGAAGGGAAAAATAAAATAAAAACTTAATTTTTTTTGTTGAATACTGCCACGAGGGGAAGTTTACGTATTTTGAGCTTTTTTTTTCATGGTAAAAAAAAAAAAGTCAAAATAATTTTATTAAAGAAAAACAGATATTTTAGTATTTTTAGCATTATTGCGATTGGACACTTTTTAAATAGTTAGAAGTGGAGAAAAAAACATCACAAGTACTTTTAACAGTTTGTTTAATATTAAATTTTATAAAGACTTACTAAAATAAACTTTATAATAAAAATATAACTAAAATAAACTTTATAAAGACAGTGCACGAAAAGTTTGGATCGGGCTGATTCGACGGTGAGGGGAGAGAAAGCTGAGATTATAAAATGCTGCAATTTCAATGTGTGGCGTAGCTTGCACCCCCGCATTCCCCGTATTGCGGGGTGCCTAAGATTCTGGGGGGGGGCAAAGCCTGCCTGATGCCACGTTCATACCCTTTGTAAGATTCGGCTTGAGGCCTAAAACCTAATTTTGCAGGGGCTCCGTTTCGCCATTGGGCAATGTACATCGTACGATTCGTACTCTGTATTCATTTTTCAATACTCATTGTTTTTAGTAATTTATATTTCAGAAAAATAATTTTATTTTGAGTCTGAAATCCGCAAACGAAAATTGAGCCTTTTTTCCGGTTTTTCTTTTTCGAAATTTCAACTCTTTTGGGGAAATATTAAATTTTGAAATTATTTTCCCCTTATATCCCTACTATAGAATAGCTTTTCCACTTTTCCCATTAATAATAATTCCCCCTCCCCCATAAAACCGTCGCGATCTACACCATTGTATATATTAGAATGTCGTAAAATAATAACACTTTGAGTGCGTTTTTATAAAACTCTTACATGTTGCATAATTACTTTTTCCATTCACAAAAGAAAAATAAGATTTCAAGAAAAACAGAAGGGGTAAAAAGACAAAAGCAATGCAAGAAATAAGTATGCATTTCTAAATATTTATTTTAATTCTACAGTGTTCAAATAACATTGATGAATGCTAAGCATTCTCATCTAATACAGCTATTTATCGAAGCACATTAAAATAAAACTGAAATTAAAATAGAGAAAGGTACATAACACAATATACACTATATTACACAAATCACACAAGAAATCTAAATACTAATATAATTCTATGTTATATTTCTACAAAATATCTATATTTTCTACAACACTCGTTTTACTCCAATCGACATAAAGTTATAAGACATCAACTGCTGATTTTATTATCTTTTATTTTTTATATATCTGAAATATAATTTTATTTAAAAAATAAATCTCACTTTTTAATATTTAAAATGTTTACGGAATAATAAGTCATGTTTATTAACAATCTGAAAAAAAATTAACCTAAAAAAACAATGCATGATTTTACCACATTCAGACGATTTAACAACTTCATTGATTTGAAGAGACATAAAGTAAAGAGATATTTTAATTTACGACATAGCTCTAGAAAATAAATTTATTAAATAGATATAAAAAATATTCGATCAAAAATGTCATAAACATGCGTCATCTTTCATGTAAATGAATATAGAAGAATTCTGTTAAAAGAAATAAAAATCGTCTGCTATAGAACAACAATCAATGTAAATCCTAGTACGGGGAAAAGTCATAAATAGAACTTAATACCTCACACATGACTAAAAAAATATATATGTATAAAAAGAAATAAAAATCGTCTGCAATCGAATAATTAGTATTAAAACTCTTGATATATATAAAAATAACATGAAAATTTAAGATTAAAGTTCCATCTATATAAATGTCTTATATCATTATTTCATTTCTTCTATTTTTCAGTTATTTAAATCTTCCTTGGGATTTCTTGGAGATTTCTAATCGCAACGTTTGGAATTTATCTTTGATAAGCCATTAAACGTGCCACACACACAACTGATGAAGCCGCGCAATCGCGGTCTTTCGCAAGGAGATGTTTGTTTAATTTTTAATCTTGCTGTGTGTTTTAGAGTTTTCCGATTCTTTTGTAGTTTTATCTCATTCTAGAAACAACATAAAAAAGGATCAACATAATGTATCCAGGTCTTTCAATAGAATTTTTTTCTCTATTCTTGTTAGCTTAGAAAATCACATGAATCCACTTTAGATATTGTTGCTCTTCTTAAGATCATTGGTTCAATTTTTCATACAGAAATATCATTGTTTTCTGAGATATTGACTTTCGTTACAGGCAATATTTTAGATGTTTATAATAACTGGTTTCGCATGAAATGGTCTCAAGATTCTTGAGAACAAAATAAAAATAATTTTTTCGATAGCAATAGGATATAGGTAAATCCTGAGTGTTTTTTTAAAGATATATACAAAAACCTATCCAAAAAAAAAGATTTTTTTAAAAATGCAACTTTTGTTTCCTGTTAAAAAGTCAAAGGTATTTATTTTCACCATAAAAAATTTGTTGGATGTTGAATATTAGGGAAAATAATTTGAGTGTGTCTAGATTTAGGAAATTATTATGCAAAGATATCAAATATTTTATAAATTGCATTTCGTATTTAAGAAAATAAAATTTGAAAGATTCAATCAGAAAAAAGAAGTGGTTGCTGAAAATGATTAATTTTAAGGCATAAACACAATTCTCTCTCCATTTCATATAAGTACATGATTTACTTCTCTAGTTTAATTACAAGCACACAATAAACACATGTAAATAACAAGATTGGTCAGAAAACTATATATAGTTATAATCTTTCGTCGATAAATTGATAAAAATCATTTTAATTTCATTTTTCCTAAGTTTAAAAATAGTTCTAATTTAAGATTTTTTTACAGCGTTATAAATAGCTCCTAATTTTTCGTTTTAGTACAAGCAGTCTTTTAATTGCATAGTTCGTTCTAGTAAAAAGCCTTATCACATTTTCATAAAAGAATCTTTTACTTTCATACAGAACAAACCAATAAATTCTCACAATGCTTCATAGCCATAAAAAAACAGATTTTGTTATCAAAACTTATGTGTAACTAATTTTATATATACAATTATAATATAATCAATGCTTCTGTATATTCCACCCGAACTAGAAAAACAACATTTCACGAAGATACAAAATCACAATATGCATATTTTAAATATGAAAGCCAATCACAGTTCTCACGCTACTAGTACGATAGACACTACATCTACAACTGGCATTCTATTCTACATAGGTACTCTATACTCTACAGCAACAAATTCAACTAAAATTGACAACTGAAGCAACAGTTTTACACACGTATGGGTTCAGGACTTTCCATAACAGCATTGTTGTTTTCACAGTAGGGTAGATCTTCTTGGATAGGGGTGAGGGTGGTGGAACGACTGTGCATCGGATTATCGTCCATCATGATGGAATATTTTGAATATTTCTTGCAGAATTCGGTGATTCGGTTGCAGGCTTCACGCAGATCGCTTTCAGGTACGGTCAGAACCAGACGAACGTAGTTGGGATAGTCGAAGCACTGAAAGATAAAGGCAATGTTAAGAAATGGTATTTACGTTTGTAATAAACAAACAAAAAATTAATGAAAATGCACGTTTAAGTTTTACTAAGGGGTTTTCAGAGGAAAACCCTAGTATGAGATGCCACAGTTAACTTTTGCCAAGCTGAGGGGATTGATTAAAAATATATTACAGGGATTTATACATAAGTAATGCAAATTTTTCTAAAAGGTTTGGCGTACTTTTGTCTTAAGCACCACAGTGGTATATTTATGTTTCCATCCCTCTCAGTCTCAAACATGTTGTGTCGAGACAGCAGCGCACTTTTGCCGTGGAGGGGTATTTCTGTAAAAATCGATCGATGATTGCTGTGCAACATGACTGTCGTCGTCATTTTGATATTCCTTCCCGAGGTCGTGTTCCTGATTGAAAATGTGTTTAAATGTGCATCTATACCTTCCGAGCTATGAAAAATGTATTCAAAGAAAAGGACCTCCGAAGACCGTTAAAACACCTAAAAATGTGGAACGAGTTTGTGTGGGAATTCAGACAGGTATGTGGCAATGATCCAACAATTCTTCTTACCCGCTCTCCAAGAAAAGAATCTTGACAAGGTGTGGTTACAACAAGATGGGGGCACAGCCCAAACCTCCAGGGTTTCCATGGGTGTTTTAAGAGCAGCCTACCCCAAATGACTCCTCTCCCTGTGAAGGGACATAAACTGACCTGCGCGCTACTCGTGTAATATAATTTTAAAAATAGTATAATCATGTTAACTAGTTGTTAACTAAAAATTTATATTTGTGGAAATGTTTCATGATTTTAAGGTATAATACTACTCTAAAATTGTGAAAATTGCCAAAAATTGCCAATTTTTTTCATGATTTTATTTTATATATATAGGCCCTTTTACTATCTTTATAAAAATACGAAGTTTATTATTTTCCGTTTACTAGAACAAAAATTACGAGTGTTTTAATAAAAGCAGATGTCATTACTTTAAGCAATATGTCACACTTTAAAACGCGTTTTACTAGAAATGTGTTGTTTTTTAAAAAAATACTCAAAAGGGGGCCAGCGATTGCTCAAAAAGTTTGGAAATAATTACCTGAAATTTTTCGTGTGTGTTTTGTATAACAGTAGAAGTGTTTTAACCTTCAGATTTATCAATCACTGTTTAATATAAAATTTAAAGTCCCTTATGTGAATATAATCACTGTTTTTTTTAAAGAAATTTCCTGTAATAACTAAGATAAAGTGGTCTAGCTTTTGTAAGAAATAAAATATCTTTTATCCTGATAGTCATTTGAAAAATGAATAATATAGCAACATATCACAGAAATGAAAAATTAAAAATTTGTTCATGAACGTTTTTTTTTTTTTTTGGTACAAATGTGCCCCGTTTATGTTGTTTTGTGTAAAATTTCGCCCATTTTTTCCCACATTTTAGTAATAATAATTTCTTTTTCTCTTTTTAATTTTAGCATATTTTTCCTAATACATATTAAACAAATCTAAAAACCACAAAAAAATCCCCATATCTCCATTTTTTTCTTTAAACAGTTGTCGCAAGTAGTTGAATACCTTAATAACCAAAATTTTAATTAATTCTCGTGGAAACAATGCTTTTTTTTTAAAAAAAAAATAAGAAAAGATATAATTCCCAAAATTCTATTTTCATGAACCTTATCCAGATTCAGACGGAAAGCAGTACAGGAATTTCTTAGCTTTGTAATTACACAAAGAATAGTTTTCTTGAACGTCGAATTATAAATCATGTTTAGAAACTTTTAACTATATATATATATAATTTGACTAGGTTATTTAATTAAATGACATTATAGAGTACTTGAAGATTGATTTTTTCATTACAATTTTCGGTACTTACTTTCTATCGCATCCATGCTAACTTTAAAGATAACTCGCCGAATTGGAAACCCCAATTTCACACGTGTCGTAGGTGCTGAATTGGCAACCATGTACATTTGATGCTCTTTATATAAATTAATTTGCATTAAAATTATTAATCTATGACGTTGCACTTTTATTAGCTTATAAATAATGACAACGATTTTATTTATAAACTCAAAAAAAAGTAATTGCTAACTATTTTTTTTAAAAAAGAATTTTGCAATATTTTGAAAAGAACTCTTATGCTTAAATGTTTGTTGAAAATACGTATGCAAAACAAAGCAATTTTATTATTATAATTTACTATAAAATTCAATCTTATACCCATGCAAAATTGATTAAACCTATTTTTAGTGCTTGTTTCTTCCGATAAATATTCAGAAAGATTTACTTAACTTAATTTGAAGTGTTACAATGGGAAAAAAAGAGAGAATCTTGTTATTAATCTCTGAAATTATTAATTAGATTACGTAAAAAATTAAATATAATTGGTTTTAAGGAATATTTTAAAAAATTTATTTATTAAATAATTTAAGAATGATTAAATATTTAACCAAAAATTTAGTATTAGATATTGAATTATACTTATTAATAATTTTACTTACTTAATAATTTTTATTAAAATATTTGGAAGTAAAAGTGCTTGCACAAAAATAATAATTCTAAACAAACTAAACAAAAAAAAAAAAAATAGGGAAAATTAATTTCAGATATTAAATTGATAATACTTTCAAGAAAATAAACCTTCTTTCTTGTTTGTTTTAAATAATGGATGAAATTTATTAGAATTATTCCATACTCTTGATTAGTTATTTGCTTCAGTTCAAATGTCTAAGAGAATTTTAAAACTAAAATCACACACACAACAGACGATTAATTTTGAATGCAATAAAGAACAGTAACAAAAATAAATTTAAAAAAAATTAATAGCAAATAATTTATAAAAATAAATTCATAAAAATAATTCTTTTTTTTTATCACGCTGACAATTTAATTACATTGATAAAGAAGAAACAATCAATTATAATCCCATAAGCATTCAGGAAACATCAGACGATTTGAAATAAATCAATGCAGTCGAGCATTACAGGAAACTTTTCGAATGAAAATCCATTATGAGCAGACGAGATTCTTGTGTATCGATTTGTTAGGGGAACGGCAGCTGATTTTGAGAGCCCACCGGGTTGTTTCCAAGGCTGCTTGCCTTTGACATTTAAATGACCACCCTAGCTCTTCTAATGCGACCTTTCCGCATCTTCTTTGTTGCCTCGAGGGAGGAAGAAACCGAGGAAGGGATTAAGGATGTACCACCCCGTGAGCGTTTCTAAGGTAACGGTCTGCCACAGAACGTGGTCTAACCTGACAGATGGTTAGTTTCGCTTTTTATGCCCTGCCCATAAATTTATCCGCAGACGGTTTTATGGCATGCTAGGTTTTCGGAAAGAACTCTTTTTGTGCGTAGATTCATTAATTTTAGTGCTTATTTTGACCCTGCAATGTTGTGTTATAGGCTTGGGTAAAACTAATTTGAGCCCTGTTAACTATATCAACTATAACCGCGTTGAATTTATTGCAGTTATAGAACAAAACTGTTATTTAAGTAATACCTAATTACAGCATATGCATGGGAAATTAACTAGTAGTAAATCATTGGAAAATATGGTTAAGATTAATTTATGGATCTTCGAAATTAGTTAAAAATATTTTTATTGCAAGCTCATTTTAAGAAAAATGACATACTGCTAGTCCACCCAGTTTGTTGAATTAAAATTCGAAATTTTCAAAAAATATTTTTATTTGCTTAGAAGAGATAAAGAAAATCGTTTGCTCTCTAAAAATAATTTATTTTTCTTCTGGAACATTTTTTCGTTTACTTTTAATGTAATATATATATAATTTATTTTTTAGATTCATTCAACTTTCTTTCTTAACTTAGTCTGCTTCAAGGTTAATTTTTTTTTTTAATTTTACTTTCTATGCCACTTATTATTTTAGTCAGGATAGCAATCTTCAAAATCAATATTCTGAATCCTTTAGAATAAAATGAAATAGCTCTATGTATCATTTCAGGTTACAGTTACATGCTTCGATACTTTACTTTACTTCTGATGATGAAATAAGGTAGCAAAATTTATCTAATTGTTGTTTATAATTTTTATTTGAATCATAAGCTGTCGCTTTCCTTTAAAAAATGTAAGCATTTTAAATAAAGTTGTTTAATTACAATAATTAAAATAATGAAGATTCAAATTTTGTTATTTTGATTGATTAAAAATAATTAGATTCGATTTTTTTTCAATGAAAATGAAAAAAATCAAGCCAAACCATTCAGAGGGATTTTTATTATTTAAAAATGTTCTTAAAATTATTATTACAATCTCATTCCAAAATCTATATTTTTCAGTAAAGTAAAAGAATTAATTATGCAACACAACTTTTTGAAAAATAATTCTTTTTAAAATAGGCATAGAATAGTACTCAACAAATTTTAAATGTCTTAATTGAGTTGCTTCGAATTTCAAACATTTTTCTTTCTGAGGATATTTATTAGGATAAAGTCTTTTGAGATTCGTATCAAAAACTAGCAGCGCTTTTCACTAGCAGATTAAAACTTCCAAAGAATAAGGAGTTTTCTACAATTATGGAAATTCTTATACGTAATATATTTTATTATAAAAATTTGAGTCAAAAATTTTGTCATACGAGTTCGACGATCAAACAAATTATCATGTAAAGAAATTAAATACGATTATCTTTTGTGAGCTTTTATCTTTTTCCTAGTTATTAAAAAAAAAGCTTTTAAAATTTCAAGTTTTTCAAACTATAACAGCATTATGCCCAAAGTTAAATCAGTAGTATTTTTTGGTGCATAATAACGAAGCGTGATTAATTTCTGTGAAAGATTTCAGACAATTTAATTTAAAATTAAATATAAACTTTAATTTCATTAATAAAAGATTAGCTTGGTTTCTATCTAGTTGTAGACTATTTCTGATTAAAAGGAATTAGATATTCAAAGCATATATACAAAACAAAAGAAAATCGATGGGGAAAAATTGTTTAACAAGTGTGCAAAAATTTAAGTTTTTTATATTAAAGTTTCTAATTTTGTATATGTAAATAATAATTTAAAAATGCTCATTAATTTTTTTCTCGTGCGTAATACATTTTTATATTATCTTTTTTTTGTATTTTCCATTAATATTAACTTGAAAATTTAAACATCTAAGTATTTTTAATTACCAATGGATAAGTGTTAAGTCATCAAAGTCACTCAAACATCCAAAGATTAGAGGTTAAAGGTACTCTGTTCATCCCTCTAATGATATTTCAAACTAAATGGCGCAACGTCCCCATTTTTCAATATTCTCGTTTCAAAATGGCTTCACCGTAAGGACAATCACAAGTTGTTGCATGGTTTACCGAATTTGAATCTGCCACACATGTACAGCGTAATGTTGCACTACCACGCTAAAATTTTGAAGAGAAAAAAATTCCCCGAGCGATAGATAAAAAGACGAAATCTAATGACGTGGTCACCTAGATCTCTTGACGTAACACTTTCTTACTTTTTTTTTGTGGAGATACATGAAAAATTAGTTTTTGCCAATTTTCAGTTAGTGACCCTGATAAAATGAAAAGTCGAATTACAGTGGCCATTTAAACTGTTAATCTTGCTATACTTCATAGAACGTGGCTAGAAATCTCGTATAGACCTGATGTGTTGCGCGCAACTTATGGGGTGCACATTGAAATCATACAATAAACAAGATATCAATCATTGGCATGGCCAAGTAATTTTAGCGCGTTTTTCACATGTTGTATTTTACAATAATGCAACTAATGAACTTTTTACTAACAGAAAGTAGTGTACTGTACCACTCCTCTAAATGTACTACTATTGAGCTGAAAAGAAATAATGACACAAATCTGTATCAGCACTATAAAAAAACAAAACTAGCGAAATTCAGGAAAATTTGTAGGAAAATTCGGGAAAACTATGGGAAAATTTAAACATGATTCGGTTCATCTAGGGCCCAAATGCAACCAAATGCCGAAAATCTGAGGTCAATTGGTTGCTTATTGGCTGAGAAAAAGGTACGACAAAATATGGAACGAAGACGAAGACAAAATTTGCGTCCTAATAGCGCTTTTGTTCCACTACGTGAAAAACGCGCTAAAAATTGTGAAAAAACTAATATTTCTTTATGGAACAAAAAATAAACCTCAAGTGAAAATGTTTATTTGATTTTTCGAAATTAATATTTGAAAGTGTACTCATACTTTTCAGACACCTGGTACATTTATATTACATTTTATGCAACAAAAAAAGATATTTTCCGAAATTAATATAAAACAAGTTATATATATAAAAAAAAATTTTAAGTCATTTCCTACTTAGGTCAACAAAGTTAGTTACTTTTTATTAAATAATTACAATTAATATAAAAATACATATGACAGAATCACAATATTAAGTGGCAAAACACCTTTTAAATTAACACTAAAAACGTTTTGACCACATTACATTTGTAATAATATTTTTTAACAAAAGTTGAATTTTTTAGATAAGCATTTATTTTAAAATCAGTGTAAAATGAATGCCGACTAGCATATGACTCTATTCAGGTTAAGTTAAATCTTCATCGCAAATTTAACAAAATATATTTTATCCAATGGTGTTGCCATCTAGAGGAATAATATCGACTGAAATATATCTCTCCAACTAGAATTATTTTTTAAAATTAATTAGTGAATTAATATTTGAAAAAACTGCATTAACATCAAGTGTCATCCACTACAAGTTTTAAAAAATATACTTGGACTAGAGTGGATGAATAAAAAGTATTTTATTTACGATTGAAAATTTGAATAAGATATATAAATATATATAGGAAGAGTGTGAACTAAGAGTAGAGGAATTGAATAATAGAAACTTTAATAAACACTACTTTAAGCCAATATTGCCCTGTCATTTTAGAATAAAAATTTATTCAAACTACTTTCGATTCAAATGTATTTTGTATTATTTGTTCAAAGACTTTTTTTAGAATCTCAGTGTCTTTAATGATTATAAACACTCAAAAGCCATAAAAATACTAATAAGGCTGTTCCATTCAATTTATCAATAAACACTTATGTACTCACATTTCCAGCGAAATTTAATCATTTCCATTTAATAATTTAATATATTCCGCAACCAAGGTTGTTTTTTTTCTCCTTTTGAGGCTAAATCCTGCTATCCAGAATGCCTATTAAATATACACGCCTTATTCTTCTTTAGAACCACAGACGATGAGCAAAACATAAATCGAATTCAATAGGGAGAATTTTATTCCATCGAAGTGTTCTTGTTACCGCTTATTAAATTTCGAAAGATTCCAATTCGAAGCGAATATTGAATCCCAAAAGAGCAGCCTCTCGCCTCATTTTTATTTTAGGTATCTCCTTTTTGATATATATTTCTCATTACAAATTCTTTGTCGACGTAATTGAAATATATTTTCCTGTCTAGAAAAAGCTTTTTGAGTTATCTGTTTAATAAGAACGCGCGTTTTTTGTTCTTTTTTTATTTTCGAAGCTATTTAAGTAATCTAAATTATCGTTTGGAAATTTCTATGATTTGTTTTGTCTTCTAATTTCTAATGCAAGTCAGAAACTATTTTAAATTCATATTAAAGATCTATTCAGTAGTGTGTATATATATATATATACTAGTCGTTATATGCTCGCTTCTCTTGGTATTTTATATCGTATGACAATAAAATTGTTTTCAATTCATTGACATCTTTCTAGCATTAAGCTTTCTTTAGATTTATTAAAAAACATTTCTAAAAAGCCCCGTCTCTTGTTTTAAAAAGGATAGGCATTTCTAAAGCGGAAGTAAATTTATCTTTTTCGCCCGCAAACCTACTCCCTCCTCTTTGAGTCGATTTCTGCAAAATCCGCTCTACTCAACAAAAAAAAAAGCATGCTTGCCAAATTCCAAGTTCGAAGGTCTGATCGTTCAACAGCACTAATTTTATTCGCTATAACAACCTGTAAGCACCCACAAACCCCTTTGGAAGTCAATTTCCGAAAACCTGTTCTCAATGGATCTCTATTCAATAAAAGAAACATGTTTACTAAATTTTAAATTTGTAGAGAGAGATCTAAAATATAATTTAAAAGCAGGGACATTTTTTTCCTATAACGCCCGCGTAATTTCCCTTGAAGACGATTTTTGCAAAACCCATTCTTCGTGGATCTCTACTCATCTAGAGAAAGAGATTCGTGAAATTTAAAGTATGTAGATCTAATGGCTCAAAAACGGGAAATTTTCTCAATGACGTCATTGAAATCTCCTTGGGTAAGGATTTCAGTAGTAAATGAAGAAAAAACTATACTCAATTATTTCTATCTTCGCAATATTTTCTAAAAATAAATCTTTTAAGTTATATTCTTTTATGAGTTTAAAATAAAACATTTAAATAATTTGAAATAAAGGAAAGATGGAATGCATAACTTAGTAGAAGAGATAATGACATTAGGAAATTATTATAAGTATTATAAGAATGAAAAAAAAAGTAAATAAAAAATAGTAGGTGAAAGATCAGAGAACAAAATAGCAAAAATATTTTCTAAAAACGAGAAAGATGATATTAAAAGAAAAATTCAAATAATAATACATTGTCTAAAAATTAAAAGTTAAATTATTCTAAGCAACAAAGCAGAAATGTATTTAATTTCTAATCAATCATTAAATAAGTTTTTATTTCCACTAAAACAAACGTATATGCTGATATATTAAGACAAAGAGTTTGATTAAACAAAGTAAAAGATTTTTTTTTTATTAAATTTAACATTCATTAAAATATTTCCCAAGCTACTTTTCAGTGCAATGATAGATTTTCTTTGATTAAATATAAATATTTTGCATAATGAGAAGTCATTAAGCCTAAAAATGGAACATTTATTTTATGATCAAAGGACTTTTGTAAGCTCTTTAAAATATAGCACTTAGTTTGAATCCAAGTACGACTAAGGGGATATATATTATATATTAATTCCATCAAAAGAATAAGAGTATAAAAATCACGAATTTTCAAAACATGAAATTCTGAAATCTGTCAAGGTCAGACAAATGTCATCAATTATACGCAACCATACGTTTGATTTTCAGATTTGAATAATATCTGATATAAAGAATACATTATGCAGATATGCATAGTTTTGAAATTATGATTCACTTTATTATCGAATTCAAGAGGATGTTATTCTAATTTATTTTAGTGTAATTGCACATATACTTTGATAAATTATTAAGACTTCGCATACAGGAAATAACAATAACAATAATATGATTCAATCATTCTGATGAATCAAGTTCTAAAAAAGTTTTAAAATTAGCTTACCGCTCCTGGTAAACACATCACAGATTGCTCAGAGACTAGTTTTTCTACAAATTCTGTATCGGTTTTGAAGCCAGTAAATGTAAGGATGTCGATACCAACCTGTAAAATAACATTTTGTTGAAAATATAATTAAGTTTTAAATAATAAAAAAATAAATATGATAAATTCTTAAGCATACGTCTCTGTATTAAAAAATGTAAGCAAAAATATAACAAACGATATTTTTGGATTATAAAATAGAAATGTAGCTTCATGGAGTCATATCTATACGGCATTACCTGTGTCGTAAGCAAGATTTTTAAAAAACTATTTAAGAAATTTGTGTTTAAAATCTTTTAAATAAAGTATATTTATGATGCTATATTAAATAATTTACACTTTGTAGTTATTAAAGCGTAAGTATTTATGCTTACACATTGAATCTACAACTCGTGTTATAAAATTCGAATATTTTTTGTTATAGAAAATTTAAATTGAGTAAGGCTTTTGTTGAGAAGTGAAATAAAATTATGAATAGTTTTGAAAATAAATTCAATGCAGTTAAATTATCCTAAACATAAAACAAAATGTATAAAGATCAATATTCTGTAAGATGTTTATTCTATTACATTTTCATATATTGGAATTGGAAAACTATTTTATATATATTAAACGCCGAGAAACATTTTGATAATCTTTTAGACATTAGTAATCAAATTTTTATTTATAGAGATATTCACAAACATTAATTTACAAACATAAATATCAAACCAAATAAAAAAAATCTAATATATAGATCACATTAAACTGAAATGAGAACTTTTATCTCCTTCGCAAACTGGAACTACTACACTCCTTGCATATCCGGCATTTTATAGTAAGATGTATTCTTTGCATAGCTGCTCATAAAACAATTCATTTTCTGCATCTGCGCGTGTTTATTTTGTTCCCTTTTTCTTTCTTTTTTTATAGATAGTAGACACGTGTAGACAAAGTACGGGCAAAAACCAGACACTATTTGTAGTATTTATAAATGTTATAGTCTGGAAATAATATTTGTCTTTAATTTTAATATTCTATGGTTCACAGATTCCTTACATTCATGAATTTTTATTATATGAATTAAAATAGAAATTAGAATATACGGATGTGCTTAATTGAAATATTCTTTGCATAAAAATAAATGCATAGTTCACAAATTCTTGTATCAGGTTTTTTTTTATGTAATGAAGATAATATAATGAAATCCATATAGGAATATAAATATTATAAATTTTTTAAAACGAAAGTAAAGAAAAAGAGAGAGCAAATTTATTATATATTTAATCTAAAACACATACTCGAAACAAGACAAAATAGAAAGAAAAGAAAAAAATTTGAATTCTTAACATTTGTAAATAAATGATTGTAATAAATGAGAAAATAGAAGAAACCATAATTAAAAGAATAGATACGTAAAAAGAAAGAAAAAAAAATGAAATGTGAGAGAATATTTTTTAAAAAAAGTAGCTGTGGTTCTCTCTCACACTTTAACACTATAATAACAAAAAATACAAATGAGCATAAAAAAGTCAGGGAATTTTTAATGGAAATAATACGAAATATTGCTAATTGTTATGCAAAATCCAGTAGAATATTGAATTATTGAAATTCCAATGAAAAATTAATTTCAATGTGCTCCACATAATACTTTTAAGTTCTACTGATGATATTTTTACAGAAGCTGTCGTGTACTTGAAAGTAGTAGTAACACATTTATTTTGGTAATTATTTTTATGATGTTACTTAATTAAAATATTTTCATGATTTTATGTATAAATATTTTAAATAATATTGAAATATTAGATTATACTTGCACAATGCTTTTATCATCTAATTTTTTGTATAATGGGAAATTTTTATTATATAATTCAAGCAGCAAATACTTTATTTCATTCCAGTTTTGCTGATTAATTTTGATTTTTTTTAAATATTTAAAAGTTTATATTTTTTATTACGTCTGTTAAAATATCGGTTGAATGATTAATTTTGATATTTTCGTACAAATCGTTTGGTAGTTCAGTTATTTAATTTATAACATTGACTTTTTTTAAAATATATATATGAATATATAATCGTTTGCTACAATGAATAAATGATAGCTGTTTCTGTAACTGATTAGAAAGTAGAATTTGCTTGAAGGAAAAACTCTACCGTTCGAATTTGTCTTGGATTTTGTTATACGATTGTGTGATTTTGCTGTTTGGATTTTATTTGATGCAGAGAAATTCATGGAATATTGAGATAAATGTATTTCTACCTATATCCATGTAAGTAAAATCTCTACATCTATTTTTTTTATGTATATAAAATGTGCATTTAAGCAATGAGAGCTTAAAATTAATTAGGCTTCGAATTTCAAGTAATTTTACTTCGAAGGAAAATAATAAGCCTTGAAATTCTTGAAACTATGCAGTGAATATAAAATTTCATGATGTTTTATCTTGTCTAGTAAAATTTTTGAATTTATATTGCATACGTGAGGAACTAATTTTATTATAATGTTCTATGAAAAAAAACTAGTCAATAGTCACACACAAGAATAAATATAGTGTTATAATAGTGTAAACTGAGAACATCTCTAATACGCATAAGATAGTTTATTTTGAAATCTTAATAATATCAAATATATATTATGCACCTCTTTTAAAATTTCAGAAATAAAAAAAACTACTAATATACTTATTTCCGTCAAATTTTAGATTTAAAGAATAATTAAGAACTACACAGGATAAAACTAATATGTATTGATTCTATTTTTAAAATATTTCTAAGGGAATTTTTTGTATAATAAATACTATATAGCCCAGGGTTGATAATTTTAAAAAAAGCATTGTTGATGATTTTAAAAAATCATCTCTTTGTATTTATGACAAAATATAGATGACATCATTACTAGCTATTTTTTAAAAGCGTGAAGATGAAATGCAGTTCAATAAAAACTATAAGATAAAATAAATAAAAATATTCACAAGTTTAAAGTAAACATTCACTGCCCAATTATAAATATTCACTATAAATAAATAAAATAATCACAATAGAATGTTTTTTGATAACCAGCATTATTTTTTATGCATATTACTTATCATTAAGAAATAAAAAGCAGTGAAGAAAAATCCCTTATTATATGAAGTTATTTGTCTTTCAGGTATGTTGAGAAAAAATAAATATCGACACACAGTGGCGTAATGGGGAATGTTAGGGCTCCCTGCAAAGTCAGATTTTGAGCCCTTAGACGGATCTCACAAAAAATTCCAAAACCATAACACAACATAGACTTTGGGCCCCTATAGTCCTGGACCCCCGCGATGCGGGGGTGTCGTTACGCCACTGAATATCGATATATGGAAGGAAAAAAATATAAAGACTTACGAGAAAATGGGTAGTTTAATTGTTTTGAGATCATAGATGTCAGCACTGTCTAACATTTGATTGTCTATACTTAAAAAAATAGTTGAATTTGAAGTATCCTTCAGTAAAACATAGGATGTAGCGAAATGATTTTGGCAAATAAATTCCCAGTACTTAAATTTTTTTATAAATAATGAAATTTTTCAACGTTAATTAAATTTGAGGCTTTAATTCATAAAAATTTATTTTAACCATTTTCTTACTTAATTTATGACAACATTTTTTTCCAATATTAAAAATTTTCATACACAAGACGTACACAGAAAAAGTAGAACCTATTTTTTTCCTTTCTCTCTTCCCCTAATTTTTTGAAATATAATTTAAAATGCCATATTCAAAGTCAATTAATAGAAATAGGTGTAACTGCAATTTTGATTATCATTTTCTATCACTTTCTAATTAGCCATTGAAACATTGAAAATAAATAAAAATTTCATTGTAACAGAAACATTTAGAAAATTCTTAGCCTTAAATAGTGAAGCATTTTTTATGATGCGAGTCAAAGTAAGGTAAACATAAATTCTTAAACATTTACAAAATCAGATAAATTTTTTTTTTTATAATTTTTTCTCAAAATGTTCTATTTTAATGAATAAATAAGAAAAGGAATGAAAAATTAAAAATAACTTCAAGGTTTACACATTATATTACATTTTTAATAAAAATATGCTGGAACAAAATGTTGGAAAAAGATATTTAAAATATTTTAATTGTACTTACCATCATATACATTGCACCAGAGGGCATGATAGGACTGAGCCCAGGAATTTCAGATAACTTAGAAAAGGCTATCGAAGCATTAATCTAAAAAATATAAATAAGTGAAATGTTTTCGTAGGTTTTTAACGAGGTTTTATTTTCCTGTAATATTAAAGAATTAAATTAAAATTAAGTTGCTCTACTAGAGAAATTTTCTTACTTTGACAGACATGATGACATCATTGAAAAAATTTTGTGGTGTGTCTTTTAATATATTAGGCAATGCTCCTTGTACTAAAGTGTTAGATCCCATAATTCTTTGGCATAAGGCCTGTAATCCGTTTCGAATCTGGGAAAACACAAAGAAATATGTTTATAGATAAATCATAGTAATTTGATAAAACTATAGCCATTTCAAATAACAATAGTTGCAAAATTCCTTATATTTAAAAATGCTTGGATTTTGGTTATCAACACAGTTAATTAACTAATAAGAGATAAACGAAAAATCAATTCAAAGTGTAAAATGATTCAAGCCCTAATTTTTTCACAAGAATGCATTTTAAAACTTTTTATTTTATAGCAGATCCTTTCTAGTTTAACTTTAATCATAATCTTCTCATCAGTTTTTGGTATTGTTAAATGTAATTTCCAACATAATTTTTATTAAAAAAAAGTTATGGAAGTTATGTATGAAGTTTGTATGTTTACACACATCGCAAATGGTAGAATAGTAACAGCATTCTTAATCATGTAGAAAAGTTACAATATTGTTCAATAGATGGCAGCACAATTAGTAAACTTACTGAATGACCAAAGACTTCGTTTCTATCATGGATCAAAATCCATCCCATTCTCCAGCCAGGAACGAGAAATCTATACAAAAGAGTAACATAAATAAAACAATTTAATTTTATTTAGCATTTAAAATTATTTTAAAGAAGTTTTGTTTTCACACAAAGTAGTGAATCTATAATTTTTGTAAAAATAAATGCACATACCTTTTAGTGAGGCCACTGCAGGTCAAGATAGGAACAGACAACGACAATGATGCTATTGGATAAAATTCTTCTCCTGGAAAAACCTATGCAAAAAGAAAAGAGAACTCGTAATATTTTACTGGGGAAAATTATTCTTTCAAAAATTTTCATACTTCATATAATGTTCATGCTTCTTATTAGAAAGGATATATGCAATCTAATTTGTTTTACCTAAAATGTGCTGCAATTCTAGAGATATTTTTTTAATTAACTGTTAAATAGGCAATTTAACATTCCGTTTGATTTAATGATATTTAAAAAGAGTTATATAGGTAGGGATTATAATATTTATATTGTTTGGATTCTGTTGTAATAATACAATTGTATAAAAAAAGTCCTTAAAATAATAAATTTACTTAAATAATTATTTTATAATACTTTTAATTTTTATACCTTAATGTTCAGTAATTTTCCATTGTAGAAAAATATTGTTTTCAAGGTATGCGTGAAACACATGTTTCTGAAGTATTATCGTTGTCAAAAAATAAATTCATTCATTATTACAAAATTAACAACTTAACTATCGAAAAACACATTTTAGATTCTTAAACACTGAAATTTCTTTTTAATTAAGTCTTTTGTATGTTACAGATACAGTCTAATTATACCAATATTTTACAAATTTATTCATGTTTTAAAAATAAGACGATGAATTTTAAATGTAACTAGCTATGGACGAGAATTAAATAATTCTTAAAGTATTTTCTTAATATGGTAAAAGGCTATCACATATAATAATTTAGTATTTTTTTTATAAAAAATATCAAGGTTTTGTTTATAAACATGACCACTTAAGAATTACTAATGCTTTATTTTAACTACGTAGTTCTGATCGCAAAACTAGTTTTAGTTTTAAATTTTTAATTAGAATAACAAAATAAGGAAATAAAAAAGTATTACGAACGGCAAAAAGTTCTGGTATTATGTAAAACGCGCGAAATTGTAATAAAAAACTGAGATGCTATCTGAAATGTGAGTTTTTATTATTACTATCACGCATTTAAATTCAGACCTACAAATTCAAAACTGTTCATATTTATGTTTAGGAAAAGTGCATGTTTATTTATGACAAATGTCACAGAATTTAGAGTAACAGGAAGTACTGTGCCAATTCTTGATTTTTTATTACTTCCATTGTTCAGATAAACTCCTAAATCTAGCTATACACGTTGTGAATAATTAACTTAGCATTCTTTCATTGTTGTACATTACCTTTAATTGTGTTGTTTTCCAGAACATTAAAAGGAGCTTAAAAAAAAAAGGATATTGCAAGTAGTATTTGATAACAAAAATAGTGAATTCAGGTTTACGCATAATTCAAGGTGAGTTCAGATCGATTTTTAAGAAATTGAATAAATACGATGTAATATTACATGCTTATATATATTTTTCGTTTATTTTAAAAATTCTCAGTGACTCTTTCTGAAATCTAGGAAAAAATAGGGGAGGGGAATTAATTTTAGCAAAAAAAGTAAAACACGCACAGTTATTAGTTAAAAAGTTGCAATTAATGAAATAAAAAAAATATTACGTATGTGATAAAAAATGCTTAAAATTGGTAACAAATTGAAGTATGAGATGAACTTTACTCTAAAGATAGAAGCAATAGCAGAAAAATCTGATTTTTAAATCTATTTTTGTTCAACTTTAGTAATATATATATATATATATATATATATATATACAAGTGTTTTTTCTTTTAACCAAAAAAGAACTGAAACTCATTTTGTCTTCAAGGTATTATTTAACTGACGATTTATTTTCTTATATACGCAGGATACATGTATGAAACTAACCCAATATTAATAAAAATGTTGGCGTGCAAAAACAAAAATTATTTGCCGCCAATCTCAGTGATGAAATTCTTCAAATACACCAAACATCTTTTTTTCGGAGCATATGCATTAGACTGAGGAAATTACTTATTCCATTGCTTAACTACAAGTATTAACGCATGTTCAATTAAATACAACATTATTTTAAATCAACTTGAAAATTATTTGCATGAATGAAGAGAAATAAACAAGTATACTTAAAATTCTCGACTAATCTGAGAATTGCTTTTTTTATTTTTTGTTTATTTGAAACTCACAATAAATCTCTTAGGTGACCCAGTTCTTCACGTGCTTGGCAAGTGTTCAGCTCATCAAAAAATTATTTTTAATCGACAGTTGAGCATTATCGTATGCGTATTTTGAATATGATGCATGCGTAACAGGACTAAGTAATATTACTAAAAGTGCTTGGTGTTGATTAATTTGTGATCGCATTGTCGCCAAATAGTCCATGATCTGACTTACAAGGCTGTTATGAGTTCATGGTCAACTTCAAATAACCATTGCATCAGTATTCTATGCTGGCTTATACATGGTTTCAGACAAACTGTTTGATGGAAAAGTGCTCGTACATGTTGCATATTTATTTTGTTTCTATTTCATTTAAGTGTTGTTTTAATTTTTGTCAACCAAATAGAAACTCAGTGGTTATTTTTTGATTGATTGATTGATAGCATACTAAAGTTGCACTTTGAAGCAACACAAGGGTTGTTGATGATAAACCACGAAATTCTGAACAACAGTCAAGTGAAGAAGACGACAATTGAAATGGCACCGTATTCTTCAAAATTCCACACCATTCCGAGGTGAGGGCTTAGAACCTCGATAGTTTTAACCATAGATCAGCCATTTTACATGGCAAATTTTCACTGGTATTAGCACACGAGTTCGACAATAATAACACCGACTACAAATTTGAATGCTTTATCACTCGGTAATGGTTTAGAGCTCGTGGTCGAGCAATTATTCTCATGTGTAAATTTAAATTAGAATTGTGTGTGGAATAGTTATTTGCCGAAAACAATTACTTAATTCCTTTAAATTTTGGTATTAAAGATATCAATTGTTAGTTATTGTTTTTCAAAACATTCACATTTAACAGCAAACTTTTTCGAAATCATTGAATCAGAATAATTGAGTAATTGATAATTAAATTAATATTTTTCCGCTCTCTGAGACAATAATTTTATTTATATATTTTTATTTTGTAGTAATATTTGGTTATTAATTTTTATTCATATCCTTGTTTAATTGGTAATTTATAATGTGCGAAGCGAACATTAAAATCTATTTTAGCATTTATTCTTAAAAATATTATAATGGTTTTTTTTCCTGGTTATTAATAATATTTCTTAAAAACAGTTCAAAAATGTAATTTAAGTCTAGAAAAATTGTTTAGAAATATAATAATTAAACAAATTTTGAGAAGAAGTAGTCGCTATTAAAAGAAATTCTCCATTTTAAGTAAGCAAAATTAATAAAAATTTAGGATAAACGAGTTTGTTGGTACATGTAATATCTCAGAAATGGTAAGAATATCACACATGTGCATAAAATAGCTAGTAATCTCTTAAAAATTATTCTAAGACTCTCTATTTACCTCCCAGCTATTTTTATCTCATTAAAAAAATTATGTAAAATATTCCACAGAATTTACTTAACAGTTTTTGTTCTTATGTTGAATATACATAATTTTTGTAATGTACTTAATATGAACAAAGTACACTACCATTACGAATATCTCACACAAATGAATTAAACATTCAAATTCCTTACTATAGCCGGAATCATGGACATTAAGATCAAAAATCCAAATTTTTGTTCAGTTTTTAGATAGGAGCTTATTGCTATCAGAAGGGGTTTGCAATTCGCATGTGAAACCGAGGTTCAGTTGCAAGACATATGGATTCTGACTGAGAGCTGTGTTTCAGTTCAAAATCTATCTAATTGGGCATCTGTAGGGGACCAGTCTAGCCTTGATATTCTTAATCTTCTTGATCGGATTTCTTCTAATCATCGTGTACATTTTCAGTTAGTCCCATCCCATGTGGGATTGATGGTAACGCGAAAGCCGCTTTTTTAGCCAGGGTTTAGAGACCTACTGGGTCTCTTACATTCAGTGAATTATCCTCTCTTAAGAAGATTGAACTCAATCATCTTGGAAGAACTCCTCCTAGTCATCCTTGGTACTTCGGAAGAAATCCAAGAGGTTCATTCAAGCTTATGCCTAGAAAATACCAGACTACCTTCTCGCGCTTTGTGAGCAGCCATATAAAAGCTCTCACTTTTCGTCAGGATAAAAGATATTTCCGGAGTGCCACTGGTGTTATTCCGAGCTAGCTGGAATAACACCAGTGGTATTATTCCACTAGTGTTATTCCAGATTGTCTAGCATTGCTAGACAATCTGGGAATAGAAACAACAACAAACATTAAAATATCACAAAAACCCATAAAAATTTTATACTACAAAAAATTAGCATCTTTTATGAAGTGTGATAAGAAATAGAAAAATTTTCAACATACTAGGAATGATCACATTAATACTCACGAAGTGCTCATAGATTTCATCAGCAATGATCGGGACGTAATTTCTGGCAGCCACTTCCAAGATGGATTGGAGGTGTCTGCGAGTGTACACCGATCCACAAGGATTTGATGGATTGTTGACTACTATTGCAGCGGTATTGTCTGAAATTTTGTGTTCGAGGTCAGCAAGATCTACTTCCCAGGACTTCTCCGGCTGCAATGGATAGTTAGAATGTGATGTACGAAAATTCGTACTTCAGGTTTTAGATAAAATAATAATACTCATTTTATTATTTATGTTAATATACAAGGTAAGTCAAGATGAATATAGCGATTACAAATGGCTATAAATATTTAATGGAAAAGAATTTGTCGATAAAATTTACACAAAATGTAGACGAAACTTCAAAATTTTCCATACATACATCACATATGTTCTATGTTTTGAGCTGAGGTATTAATCCAGAGATGGTTAACCCAAATGACCTTGCGGGCCACTTCGGAGAAACATTATAATTCCATGGGACGCATATAGAAATATATATATTTAAATTAGATTTGGACCCATTAAAAAAATTCATTGGAATGAAAATTTAAAACAGAATTATTGAACTATTATTATTGTTTTCATTATTTTTCTTGTATACAGACATAGATAATATAATAATTATAATGCAATAATAAAATAATGTTTAATTTATTTAAACGATGAGATATTTCTTTCACTTAGTTTTTGCAAATAGATCTCAATGCGTGTATTTGCAAATCGTTATTGATGTTACAGGTTTCCGTCCGATAAGTTTGAGAGCTATTTATGTTTGATAAAATTCGTTTTCGAAAAGAACGATTCGCAGGCGTAAGTTGAGAAAAAGTTAAAAGAATCAAGCGTGATGCTGCACGTTATCGCTGCAATACAATACTGCCCACTTCTAAGTATCTATAAAAATTGAAAGAACGTGATAAAGAAAAAAATAGAGATTTATTTGTTACAAAACACTGCACTAAAAACAAAATATTGCTCAAAATCATATTTTGTAAAGTTCTAAAGAATCTCGCGGGCTGCAAGGCGGGTCGTGGGTTGGCCACCCCTGTATTAATCAATAGTTTTTGAGAGTTACATACCAGTAGAGAGTAATACTTGATATTGATGCCCATGCTTTCTGCAAGAGTTTTGTAGATAGGAAAACCTGGCCTTGGAACAAGAATGGTTTGTCCAGGATTTGCCAAAACACTAATTGCTAATTCGATTGCGTGAGAACATCCGGAAGTTAAGACAACATCCTGAAGATACAAAACAATTACAATATTGAAAAGGCAAATTAAGGTTACAAAATAATACAATATTACAACTTAGATATGAATTAAAATAAATGCATAACAAATTTTTTCTAAAAATTTATTTTAATAAATGTTTATTTATCTCAAGAGAGCTTCGAGAAGCTTATTCAAACTCTTTATTTTTAATGATTTGCATGCATATTTTTAATATAAACTTATATAATTGTACCTCTGAATCGGTAAAAAAAATAATAAATATTGCTGTGAATCATTTTTAAAAAATATGTAAAACATTATTTTCTTTTTTAGTTATGGTAATTAATTTATGAATGTTACTTTCCAAGTAAAAAAAAATTATTTAACCATTTCTTCAAAAGTATTTAAGTTATGGTTAAATTGTTCCAGCCCTAAAAAAATTTAAAATGTAAAAATAATGAATTATCGAAAAGAAAGACAATCTGCCTTTTTTTACGTTATCTTCCTTGTACTAAAATATATTTAAAGTTTAAAAATGAAAGCTTATACTATTCATTCACACAAATAATACGAAAATATGATAAGTATTAAAATTCTAAGAAATGATACAATGATATATTCTTTTTCTCGATGTATATTTCCTTTCAAAATATAAAATATTCAGTGAGAATAAGATTAAAATTATTACACTAAAAACCAATATTAAATTTTAATAAAAATATTTTATGAATAAAATATTAGTTTAAAAAAAGGGTGAGTGTTTCAATGTCAATTCGAGAAGTATAATAGAATTTTCAGTGAAATCTTTTATTACTTGTAGAATGTTTCACATATGTATCTTTCAATATTAATTGAATACTAGTAGACAGTGAAACTAAATTCATAAATTTTTAACAAATTTTAAAATTATTTTTTTTTACCTATGTAGATATATCTTAGAAATAAGATGAAAAGATACTTGCGTATTATCGCAACAATCGCCAACTTTATTGATAACTTGATAAGTTGGCAACCCAGATTTCCTATGCGCTGAATTGGCAACCATGTGCTTCATTTTATATTATGTCGCCAATAGGTTGCGATATTACGTAAATACCAATGAAAATACTTATATAAGAGTTCAACAAATATTTAGTAAAAAATGCTGAAAAATTCCGATTTTTTTCTCAAAAATTAATAAATATGAAAGCTTTTTCTTTTTCTGAAAATTGATTTCAATTATCTCTATCAAGTTACAAATATAGTTAAACAGTTAACAAATATCTTCATTTTCTTTGCGCGAATTTAATCTGCATTACTGTAAATCTTCAATTAGTCGTTATTCTAATATTAGTGATATCCTATTACTCGTGACAAGCTGAAGGTGAAAAAGTCAGAAATCGACAGCTGCCAATACTTACGCAAGACCAAACCAGTCGTTATACATGTGTGCGTCGCGCATTCAATGAATTTATTACTTTCCAATGAAAAAAGGAATCTATAATCACTTAATCCAATTTAGGAAAGCTTGTAGATTCACTAATCTCTTGTAAACATCAAGTATTATTAAAAGATTATAGCTTATACGAATGCGTCAAACAAAATTAGATTATATAAAAAAAATGGAGGATTGATGGAATTTTCTACGAGAATAAATAAAATAATGTTGACCTTAGACAAGGATTATTTTTTGCCATTCCAAAGCCCTTTTAAATTATGTAAGTAGAGTTGTCCGAAGCTTCTGTAGATCGATTGCGACGAGGGAATTGCAGGTAGAGTTGTTCGTAATGTGGTAAGTAAATTTGTTTTTCGGTAATTTAATGTACCACATTTGGAACACACAATAAGACCTTGAAAACATATAGAATTAACAAAAGTTATCAGTTGTGGTTTGGTTTGAAAGTTAAAAATGTACAATAGAAGAAAAAAATTTAGAAATTAAATTCTGAAAAAGTATAATGGAGGTTTCTGCTGATGAAAATTGGGTATACTTGCGTGTTATCCCAACCTATTGGCGACATTATATGAAATGAAGCACATGATTGCCAATTCAGCGCATACTTCACATGCGAAAGTGGGGTTGTCAATTTGGCGAGTTATCTTGAACGTTGGCGATTTTTGTATAATATGTAAGTACCGAAAATTTTGTACCAGGCAGGTTGATGAGGCTAAATTAACGCAGGTTTGGAGGTACACGAGATGTAGTGGGGACAGATTATGTTATTCTGAGCCATGAAAAGAAGGAAAAGCAATTAAATGTTTGCATATTTCAAAACATAAAAATTAGTTAATAGTTTTGCTTTGTTTTTATAGAGGTAAAATGTTTAATATGCCTTCCTCAATAATTTATTTCGGTACTTACGTATAAAATCGTCGACCAATTTCGCCAAACCAAAAGACGAAGCCAATTAAAAAAATTATCGCAAAATTCTGTCAGCATTGAACATACGCAGGATTGGCTTCCCATATTGCCTGTATATCGTAGCATTTGGTCTTGTGATTTGTTGAAATAAGTCGGTGGTTATAATACGTAAATACCTTTATTTCTTGTTCTCTGATTCAAAAATATTATAAAATATAATAAAAAATTTAATCAATTGCCAATAAGTAAAATTTCGTGGAAATTTATAGTAGGTTACGCAAAAAGGATATTTACGTATTAGAGTCACTGCAGCTATTGTAAATTGGCGCCTCGTGAATCATACTTTGATATCAAAACAAAAAAGTTTCTAAGGTGTTTTATATGAAAAAATACCTATCAGTCAAATTTTGGTGGAAAATGGCGCGATTCACGTTGCGCCAATTTGGTTGCGGTGACGCTAATACGTAAGTACCCAAAAAGTTTTTATAAAATATATCCAGAAGAATTGTATAGAAATATAATATTTCTATTAAATTAGTTTCAATTATACTCTACAAAGCAACTCAGCAGCTAATTGGCGATGGATCATATTATTTTGAATAACGTGAGATAATAAGGAGGGACGTTTGAATTTATGATTCTAATTTGGAGAAATCTCAAATATTTGATGTAGGAAGAACATATAATATTTCACCCTGCTGAAAAAAAATCAACAATAATATTTCTAATAAAAACAACTCTATTTAGAATTCTATATTGCAATCTCATTAAATTAAAAGTTACTAATAAGCAGACGATTTGAGTTGAGCTGAGGACTAGAGCAGAGAGGGTGTCATCAAATTTTAATTTCATATTTTATATTCTACCGGTTAAAGTTCCTGGTGGTTGAGTGCGATTTTACAAGCGCATTTTACATGTCACATTTTTCATTATTGCGCATACAATAACAGTAAGCGCATTTTACATGTCACATTTTTCATTATTCCGCATACAATAACAGTATTTGAGGCCTTAAATTTAGTGAGTAGAGGTGCGGATTATTTCGTGAATTAGTTTTGGGTGGAGCCCGAACTCGCGTCATGACACAATAAGTATAATTCAAGAAATCATTGCATACCTCGTTTTTTTCTTATGATTGTCTCTTTTTAACTCAAAGCTTCCATTTGTGATCATGATAAGTTATACCTTATAAATTCTATACGCACACTGTATAACATTTAATACGATAAAAAAAAAAGAAAAAGATTCAGCATTTTTAAAACTATTCAGATTACATTCAGGCACAAAAGCAGATTCTATAAGCAATGTATGACAGACAATATAGATGCAATGTAACAAATACTAATGCAGAAATTATATATGACAAACAATATGATACACATAATATCTGTATATCATATACTGTCAGGGTCAATAATATTTTTAAAAAAAAGATTATTTTTGAAAAGGCATCTATTATATAACTTGCAAAATTACTTTCAAATAAAACTATTTGTGTCGGTATCTTTCCTGAAATTTGAATGTAAATCTTTCCAGTTTTGCATTCCTAGCCAATTTGACCAGACAGTTTGCTTTGCAACTTTTGATTCAAGATTAAGTGATGAGGTCAATAATTGGCTCAAATTTACGACAAGCGGCCCCTACAAGCGGTAAATAAGTACCCCGATAGAATTAATCAGATATCGATTCATGTAACAGAGAGGTTTAAGTTTCATGTTACACTACACTATTTGTTCAGTTTCAAATTAGACTAAAATTCTACAAAGTCGTTCCTAAGGAAACTATTTACATTAAAATTTTATTTATTTGTGTTTTTAATGCAGAATCAGTTTAATTTAACTCACATTAGAATGTCGACTAAAATCTGTTATAGTTTAACTTTTATCGTAGACACAATTGTTGTCATTGTTTGCATTATGCTAAGTGGAGAAATGACAATGTATACAATTAGCAAAAGATTATTCTGTAATTAAATAAAAAATATTAAAAAGTAAAGGTTTAAATTCAACGGAAGAAGAAAGCCTTCTTAAGATTCAGACTTTGAAAAAATAAAAATGCTGGAGTTCTTAGTAAAATTCGACTGATATAAAATCTTTTATATTTTCTTACGACAGTTTTCTGTGCTTAGAAAAGAACTTCATAATAATATCAAAATCAAAAAAGAACAGGACTGTTTTTCTTTCGATTTTAGAACATTTTACTTACCGTATATTACTGCGTAATACGCGCTACATCGTATAACGCGAACTATACTTTCAATTTGCAATTTTTTAATTTTTAGGTATATTCGCCGTATAACGCTCACTCTTCTCTTAGGAAAAAAACCTACAATGTGCAATAAATACTCTTTTCTTTTGAAATCTAGTTGCATTACATGAGTGGAGAGTAAAATCAAGGAATGAAAATAAACTTTAACATAACCAAAAAGCCCTTTAAAAATGTAGTTTAACTAACCCAATTTAAAAATGGAACGGAAAATGATTATTTTTTTTTTAATCATAGTACCAGTGATGGTGAAAAAGATGAAACAAAATTCGGCGATGTACCTGAAAATGTAACAGAAGACGAATAGGACAAACTTCTCATTTTATCCAGTAATAAAAGCTCATAGGGTATGTCATTTTCTTAATAAAAATGTATTTAGAAAAATGTATGACATCTGTTTTATACTCCTCTTTTCTTTAATTTAAAACTATCATTTTTATATCCGGCGTATAAGGCGCACTCGTAAATTTCGATCTCATTTTTCAATTCCTACTACTAGTTCACTCTCTCTTTATATTTATTAAAAATATATTTATCTTTTTCAAATTTTCAATCGTTAATAAAATGCATTTTAAAGCACTCAATCGAGCTGAAATTTTTTATACACGATTATTTTGGACGTCAATACAGTAATTTAATTATAATAAATAAAAATTAATTGATTAAAACTAATTATTCACAGAATACAATTATTAATGTTTCAATACAGCCACGTCATTACGAATTACTAATTATTCAAATACAGCCACGTGGGCATCATTTTTGGTGACATAGTGGTCCTTTTGGCGACTTGTGTTAAAACTTGATAAGGTTTTTTTCTCACATTTTAAAGCGCTTATTTTAGCTGAAATTTTCTATACACTACTGTTTTGGGTAACAATATGATAATTTAATTATAATTAATCAAAAGAAATTGACTGAAATTAATTGTTTAAAGAATTACAGATACAGCCAAGTTGGCTTCATTTTTAGCGACTTGGGTCAAAACTTTAAAATATTTTTTTCCTCACGTTTCAAAGCATTCAGTTGAACTGAAAATTTATATACACCATTGGTTCTCAACGTGGGCGATAACGCTCCCTTGTGGGCGTTTGTGGCTTTCAGGGGGGCGTTGAGTTGGCACGGAAGGGCTTGGGCAGATTAATCAAAAAAGACTAAAAACACGCTGATTATGTACTAATAAAAGTAAGCTTTAATACTGTTTATCTTCTGTTGATTGTATCTATTTAAATCATTCCTATATCACATGTACGAAAATTCACACATTTCAGTAGTATGGGAAGTGGATGAAAAACTTAAAAGATTACATTACATTCAGATGTATATTAAATTGAATGATGTAGTGCATTTTAATTTCTGTAGTGCACGTGTTGTCTTTGTCTGTGAGCAGTAGGAAACATGTTTCGTCCACTGCATTTCATTACGTATATTATCCAAGAAACATAATTAAATATGTTAACCAGGAATTAACGTGATTCTTAAAAGGCTGAAGTTGTCAATTTATATTTATTTTGAAAGCAATAGTTAATTACGAATTACTTCCTATCATCAAAAACCCTGCCTGTCTTTATAACAGGTAATCTAACAATCTTTTTTGTTCCACTCTTTTAAATGAAGAAAAAATTCAGTAGCGTTTCAATTCCAACAATATCCTACCTATGACTAAAATATATAATATTACACATTTAAATATATTTGTGGTAATAGATATTTCAGATTCGTAAGTAAAAAAACTGGGACTTTAGAAAAAAATGAACTTAAAAAAATATGTTCTTTTAGTAATAGGATATTTTTTAAAACTTAACTCTTGTTTTTACAATGTATTATGTACACTCTTATTTCTCTTGAGTGGGAGGGGGTGGTATAGAAATATTCACTAGAAAAGGGGGTGATATCGAAATATTTATTAGAAAAGGGGGGACCAGTTCAAAAAAGGTTGGGAACCTATGATATACACGATTGTTTTGGATGACAATACACTTTAATGATAATTAATAAAAATTGATTGCCATTTAATGTTATGATTATGTTATATGTATATACATATTTATATTAATTGTGAGTATTTCATAAAAACTAACTAAAATAATTTTTTTTTATCTAAGTAGGAATCGACCTAAAATTTTTTTTGTATTACTTGTTTATATTAAAAAGGCGCATTATACTCTGGAGTATACGGTGATATAAACAAAGTAAGACTTCATACAAGCATTCTGTTCATTGTTCTATAATTAGTGAAGGTTTTTGTAAACAAAAAAAATTGCGTTAAAATATTTCTCAAGGCTACAATGAAATTGCAAAACAGCAGAGATTGCATTAGAATAGTTATAAAACCGAAACTGCTAAAAATTGCAAGTATGCATCATAACAACCATGGAATGAAAAGAAATAAAAGTATGAAACATGTTAATGAACTTAAATTAAGAGTCCATATTAACTTTTTTAGTTAGTTAAATCACGTAAAGAACACAGGGTCAAAATGTTTGTACTGGCAGCTTTGCATTTATTGAAGAGAATAACAGTTGGCGAGATTCAAGGTTTCTAACAAGACTTCCAGATTTCAGTTAGTGATGAAAGAGAGCTTTTATAATTTTAATAAGTTTGAATCGGGTGGGGGGATTAATGAAACAGAACAGGGGATCTTTTAAAATTAAAACTTATTTTAATAGGCGCTAGTTAACTGAATGCATTCAGATATTCGCTGTAATAAAACATGCAGATCACATAAAGTTGCTTATGAAATCGCTTGGTGTAAGTTACAAAGAATGGAAATATTTAAATTGCTTTCCCAGAGTATTTTTTGCGTTCTTTTTTTTTTCTTTCTCTTTAAGGTGAAGGTAGGTATTCATTTTCCACGGTTTGGCCTTGACCAAAGGATATAAATTTCCTGAAGGAAGAAAAAAATAGGCCCTAAAATATTAAATACACGTGTAGTATAAATAGACTTGGATTTGAATGAAAATTTGAAAATAAAATTGCTGGCTAAGTATATATATAAAGGTTACATTTGATTTTCAATGATATTCTTATGGACCTGCTATTCATAAATTTTCATTTACAAATAACGATGGAAAAAAACCATAGCATTTTAGGAAATTATCTGTGCGTAAGACTGTTAGGGGTATCGGGGGGGGGTGTAATTTTGACTCGAGGGCTGAAGATATAAATAATTTTCAAATAGATATAATTCTTTGAAATTAAAATTAAATAATTAAAAACTTTTACATGTTATTTATAAGGGAACAAAATTTTAAATAGTACAAAATGTTTAAAATATAATCATAATTTTAAAAATTATAAGCACATGAAAATAAGAAACGTTTTTGTAATAAATATTAACTAATTTTTATGTTACGCATGCTATTTTATAAAATATTAGCATTGGATGAACAAAACCATATAGAATTATAAAATATATCATATTATTTAAACCGTACCTAATTTCAGTATTATATATATCTTGTATTTTAAAATATTTGAAAAATATATTGAAATTTTAAAAAAATTAATGTAATTTTTGTTAAAAAAAATATAATTTATTATTCTATTTATTTAAAAATAGCTATAGTGTAATAAGAATATACACAAATTTAACTTTATAAATCAACTAATTGCTAGTAATTTAGAGCTACTATTTTAGAAAATTGCATGCGCAATGTAAAACTTAATATTGCTTATTTCATATGCTTATTATTTTTTAAATTATGATTATATTTTAAACGCTTTACACTTTTTTGAAGCCTTATTCCTATACAAATAATGTGTAAGAGATTCAAATTATTAATTTTAATTCAAAGATTTATATCTATTTGAAAATTGTTTATTTTTCAGTCCTCGTGACAAAGTTAACACCCTTGAGACTCTTAATTGTAATGAATAAAAGAAAAATTCATATTGCTGAAAAGTACCTATAAGCCTTTACGATATTATATACAACAACGGTTCTGAAACTTTCGATCATCACGCCCCCTCTTTGTATATATGCCTGAACTCGCGGACCCCCAAGATTTTGAACACTTTTCCCCAAATGTAATTGTTATCGTATTGGCAAACTGTGAATTCATTTTAAATCTTTGCCCATGTGTTTCTATTATTTTTTGAAAATATTGCGTTTTTATAAAGGCTATGTAATTGCAAACTATAAAAAAACTTGTGACGGATCTATACGCGGCTCTACTAATTCTTTGGGGATCCTTCTAGGGAAAAATATTTATTTCAACCAACTTTCACCGAGTAAGGAAGCGTGATTATGTAAATGAAGAATTTGATATAAATTCTGTATTCGCGAGTTTGAGGTGTTGGCAAGTGAGTTGGCGAGTTAGTTTGTTAGTTGAAGAGTGAAGAATTGGGGAATTATTAAGAGCTATTGGAGTTTATCCATGAAAAAGATTACTGAGAGTGGATCCAACGACTGTGATTAAATCCAGATAAGGATCTCCTGCAAAGATTCAAGTGTAGGATCAGCTTTATAAAAGTACAGGTATCGTGATCCTTGTTTAATTAGAAGTTAGCTTATTAGTGTGCGACGTAGTTTATATTGAGCGTGTTTAAGATATCGTGGAATCAGTTGAGGGTCCGTATTATTATCCTCGGGCTATTGAATCTCACCTCCGCGCTCTACTATCTCATCAGTTATCTTAATTAGATAGTTATTGTGTCTGATTGATACTTTGGCGTCAATAAATTAATTAAAGTGAAACATGTCTAGTGATTATTTAGTTTCTCCCACACACCTAGCGGGTCTGCGGGTAGGCAAGGGGTTTCAGATAGAAGCATGAACCGTCCGGCATTACAAAATGAATTAATTATTTTTGATCAAAATGCATGTTTTAGTAGTTTTTTCATTGAGGGCAATTTAGTGATCTAGTTCAGGATGGCACATTTTTCAATTTTTCGAGTTTATAAACCATTAAATGAGAGACCTTCGAGCACCCCCAGAAAGGCATTGGGGGACCCACGAGTGTACGCAAACCACAATTTAAGAACTACTGAAAATATTGACATATTTTTGAGACTCAATTTGTTGATATTATCTCTACATTGATTATCTAATAATAGTCTTACGAATCTATCTATTTGAAATGCTTGTAAATAATATCTATGTTATAAAATATCCTTAGGAAATGAAACAATTGCAAATCGTATCACTATGATTTTTTTGAAAATAATATCTATGATATTAAATTTCCTTTTTGAAATCAAACATTCCTAATCGTTATAAAATTTTGAATATGATATCTATGTTATGAAATATCTCCCATGAAATAACCTAAGCGTTTCCCAACTGTATCTTTTTAAAATTCGAAATAGAAGGCCATTTATCTGTTAAAAGTATTTATGTAAATCTTCTCGGAAGGCTAACCTTTCCAAAAAGTTTTTTTTAAGTAATTGAAAAAATTCTAAAAATTGTATGTTAAATAACATTTTAGGAGTAATAAATAAATAAATAAAATCTCCATCTGCTTAAACTTTTCATTAAAATAACTTTTATTAAGATAATGAATGCATTAAATATACCACGAAATCAAAACATTCGCAAAAATGAATAAGTGTGATTCAATGAAGGATCCTTGTTAAAAGGGGGTGAACATTTTTTTGCAAATTATGAGCATAAATTCTTTTTTGAAATAAATAAGACAGAAAAGTATTGAGCATGAAGTAATAGGTTTATCAATGAAATTAAGAAAATATTTGTTTACTAAATTAAAAAGCAAATAAATAATAATATACTAGTTGTTTATTATAAATGAAACAAATTAGTTAAAGCTATTTTACCCAAAAAGCTATTGTTAAAAATTCTTAGTAAAAAAAATAATAAATTCTCCACTTAAAACACAATTTGAAATCAAATTGATTGGACCAAAATGTGTGCTAATTTAATTTAATGTTGATTGTAATTAATTCTACTGACTAAGGGACTCTAATGGTAAACAATCTCTGTTTTGCAAATTTAGAGATCAAGCTATTTCTAAATCTCAAATGTTGACAGAGAAAAAACAGCTGAAGGCGCTATGGCTTTACAACTTGGAATTCCACGAGCTGAAATTGTGTCTAATTGTCAAAAACAACGTAAAGCCTATTACTTTTCTTCTAAAAAAGCCGCATCTCATATGGAGACACCGCTGAAACGTGTGTGTCATTTCAATTATTTTCAGCAGAAGGTACGTTTTCGTCACAACGTGTAAGAACACGTGCTTTGATAAAGAAATTTACTTTTGGTTTTCGTTTCTATTTTCCTTTTTTCTTATCTGTCAAAGAGTGCGTATTTCTTTATTCGTGAATTCATTCATTCAAGTTACTCTTTTTTTCTCCTGAACTAAACACATTATCTTGGTTTTTTTTAATACCAAATATTCGTTTTAATTTTCAATTGAAATAAATTCTTATTAATATTAGGGACATTTTCCCTGTTGTAAATCATACTTTAGAGACACGAAATTCAAAACAATAACAACGTTTTTATAACATTTACATATAAAGCGTTTGTTAAAACAGTTCGATTTAGTTTTAAAAATATGACAAAAAATTTTACTTGGAACAAATATTACCTCGTTACAAATTATTCAATTAAAAAGAAGTGCGTTATTTACCGCCAATAAATTGTTATCCATTAAATATTTGAATTTTATTAAAAGAACTAATTATTATTGATTTTTTGGGAGATGGAACTAATAAACTTTTGCCAATGCGACGTTTTTAATATAATTCAGTTAAAAAAATTAAAGCAGAATTCTAATACAGAGATTATTTGTCAATGAATCGCTCTCTACTAAGAATTAGAATTTCAATGAAAAGAAATATTTTTTGCCAATATAAGTAATTATTGATGAATAATTTTAACTGGGTTAAAAAAAAAAATATTTTGAAATTCCGTTATATATAGATAATATATTATCGTCTGCCAATGGATCATTATTTTTATCGAATTATAAATAAAAACAATATTATTATATTGATAATTTTATTAAAGGAAGCACATATACCATTAAATTGATTTTTGTTGAAATACATGCATTAATAGTAATTCTTTTTCTTATCTGTCAAAGAGTGCGTATTGGTTTTTTTTAATACCAAATATTCGTTTTTAATTTTCAAATTGAAATAAATTCTTATTAATATTAGGGATATTTTCCCTGATGTAAATCATACTTTAGAGACACGAAATTCAAAACAATAACAACGTTTTTATAACATACATATAAAGCGTTTGTAAAACAGTTCGATTTAGTTTTAAAAAATATGACAAAAATTTTACTTGAACAAATTACCTCGTTACAAATTATTCAATTAAAAAAGTGCGATTTACCGCCATAAATTGTATCATAAAATTTGAATTTATTAAAAGAACAATATTATGATTTTTTGGGAGATGGAATAATAAACTTTTGCCAATGCGACTTTTTAATATAATTCAGTTAAAAAAATTAAAGCAGAATTCTAATACAGAGATTATTGTCAATGAATCGCTCTCTACTAAGAATTAGAATTTCAATGAAAAGAAATATTTTTTGCCAATATAAGTAATTATTGATGAATAATTTTAAACTGGGTTTAAAAAAAGAAATATTTTGAAATTCCGTTATATATAGATAATATATTATCGTCTGCCAATGGATCATTATTTTTATCGAATTATAAATAAAAAACAATATTATTATTATTGATAATTTTATTAAAGGAAGCACATATACCATTAAATTGATTATATGTATATATATAAGGAATTGTACGACTATTAAAGAAATAAACTAGAATTTGATTATCATTTCATCACGATGCTTAGGCGCGATCTTCGTAATGAAGGGAATTACAACTTCTACTTTTAAATACTATAAATAATCGCTAAAACTAAAAATTAAATTTTAACCTTGAATTTTTACAAGAAAAAACTAACTGCACAATTTTATTTCTGAAACAGTTAAAGTGTGTTATTGTGAGGATAACTGTATAAAGGTTTTAATTAAAAAGTTACCTTAAAATTTCTGCCTCTGATTCATTTTACTTACATTTCCCATCAAAGTCAAAGACCTTTAGACTTTACCTTTACCTTTACCCTTAGTAGTTGATTTCTGATATTAGGCATCCAAGAGTTTACTCATGTATGAGTGTAAAACTCAAATTTCAAGAATTCTACCCTTAAATATTTGTGTTTACTGCTTTTACACACAAGTTAAACTTACTAGTACAATAAATTCGACCAATACCTAATAAAAACTACATTCGAACCACAATAGTACGTTTTTCACCTTACAGAAATAGAATTGAAACTCACTGTGAGAAATAACCAAAAATTTTTGAATGACCTTGCACCTAAGTCCTTGTGAAACTAGTTTCATTTCAATTTTTCAGAACTTCTCATCATAACTAACTCTCACATATTGCAACGGCTTTCTCAAAGTGTGAAACTTTCACTCATTCACTGTTTTTACTTACAGGTCAATGCTCTTTAACAGACCAAATTTGTATTCCTAACCTGACACACCAGGTCGAATTTATCTGCATCGAACCAGTTAGTAGAAAATAAAAAAAGACAAACAGACAAAAAAAAAAGCAATAAGGAAGTTGGTATCTTCCGTTATCTGTAATGAGAAGGACATTGAAGGTCTTTTGGTGACAATATATTGCGAT
The DNA here is from genome assembly GCA_019973975.1 of Trichonephila clavata. NCBI lineage: Eukaryota > Metazoa > Arthropoda > Arachnida > Araneae > Nephilidae > Trichonephila > Trichonephila clavata. Next base: position 136,643 of record BMAO01018195.1, on the reverse strand, counting down.
AGAATACTTAGTGGGGCATGTTTTCTCAGGTTGAGAAATACAGTATTTCATGTAGGAATGTACTGTCCCTTCTTTAGTATTCAACTGTCTTGATCTGAGGGACTTTGGTATAGGCCTGAAGTTGAAATTCGAGTAAACGATATAGGTGAATAATGATCTGAAGAGGCTGTTTATATCATGAGGTGTATAAGCCTTATAAAAATCAGCAGAGGAATATTTAAATTTTTCAGTGTTTCTAAGTCCTGGTCAGTTAGCAGCTCGAAACACTTTGGGTGAGTTCGATTCTCCCGATAAGTATGTAAGAGGATCTAAGTCTAGTAGCAAAGCATCAGAAATGCTGGGGGATTTATTTAAGGTTAAGATCCCCCTTCTTTACAAACTCCGAAAGGCTTCGTGGAAAAATTGAATGACGTGTCGTCCTAGACTAGATCACTAAATTGTTCCCAATAAAAGTACTTACGAGAACATGTATTTCGATCAAGAATATTAATTTTTATTTATTTTTGAAACTACATAGTCATCAATAAAACGTAATTTTTTTCTAAAAATATGCTGTAGAAACACAATATGCAAAGATTAAGACCTGAATTCACATAGCTAGCCAATGCGATAACGATTGCAGCCATCTCGATTTCCGAATCGAATTGCGCCTGTATTATTTATTTATTGAAACTATACTTTGCAATAATTTATATGCATGCATAATTAAATGTTTACAGTTTTCTTAAAGGAAAAAAAGGGTTAAAAAGTCTTTAAACAGCAAAAAACAGTTTTAGGATTATTGAGAAACCACTAAGGTCACCCAGCCTTGTGTTAGGAATCAGAGAAGAATGCTCAAAATTTTGTGGTCCGTGATGTCAGGCTGATACATAAAAGGGGAGGGGGCACCACTGAGATCTAAAGTCTTAAGAACCGCTGTTTTAGACTATAATCCCCCATAATAAAAGTCTGTGTGCGCCATTGCTAATGTCTTCCGATCCCTTTAATGCGAATAAATGTTTTTAAGAGAAATATATTGTAACCAAATGCAAGAGCTTTATGAATTGGATGATCTTAATAAATTGAGAAATTAAATATTTTATACGAATATATCGTTGTTTTCTAAATATGTAGTATCGTGTTCATCTATTGCTATTGGCAAAAATATCAAATCATCCTTTGTAGGGATTTTTCCGGGCGCTGTTTCTTTTAAGGGTGGACAGATTGACTGAGCTGAAATCTGTGGCAGGCAGAGATTGAAAAACCGCTGAACATTTCGTTTCAAAATTTGGTTGTAAAGTATTGAAAAAGCTCAGAAGTAATATTAAGCGTTCGAGCACTAACAGTTTCACTTAGTAAATTGAAATTTTTCGTTATGACTCTTTTTAAAAATTCTATTATTTTAAGCTAGATCCCTTATACGAAAAACATGTTCTAAAGCCAATATTACAGTAAGTGGCGTAATGACGGCATCTTTAAAACTTAGAATAGAAAACTCTAGAATTTGGTTAACATAAATAACTAGTATTTCTTAATAGTGTCACACTTTTCAATATATAAGCCAAACTAAGAATCTGTGAAAATAATTGGCACAGAAATTTGGGATTCTCATCTGACTAGGGGAAAGATTATACTAGATCCAGACAGGTCACAAAGATTTCATAGACTTTGAACCGGTTAATAATTATGATCTTTAATATATGTCTAGGCTTAAGCTTAGTTATTTATATAGGTAATAAAGCTTAGTCTCAAGACTACATAAAGATCCCAGAAATATCGATCAGGTATGGTCTACATATGAAAAAACATATCTATTTTTTTAAAAAAAATTAAAGTATTTAATAGAAAAATACCCTGATAGGACATTAAATTTAAAATCAGTTCCATACCCGTGTGTTGTAAAATATATATAGGTCACCGTTAAAGTGTGAAATCTGCTATTTCATAGAATAAAAGGGTATTTCATGAAATAACTGGACGTCAGTTAAAGTATATAAAATTATTGAATTACATGATTTAACTAGGTATTCTAGAGAATAACGATTACTTTATTGTTCAAGTTTGAAATACAGCGCTCGAAAGTTCTTTGGAACGATTCTAGCTGCTTTTAATCAGTTTTGAACCCCTTATAACTGTTATGCAATGACGTGTGTTTGTGTGCGCGCGCTTCATTACATTGCTTTTAAAAGTAGAACTTAGGCAGTGTATATATGTTTAGCGTTTTACATTTTGGATTATTAACAAATATTTTTTGCAACCTCTTTTCAAGAAATAACTTCTTCTAGAATGGAAGATTAACCAAAAATAAGAAAGATCCAATGCGAGATATTTGAATCTTTATTAAATAAGCGTGTAACAAAGGAAAAAGGTGCTGTACTTGTTCGCGAAAATATATTAACTTTGATAGCAGCAGTAAGAAATGCTAACACAGCACAGAAAAAAATACCAAGTGACTATTGGTTTCTTCAGCATTATGATATCCGTGAAGTTCAAGGAGTAGAGAAGTTAATTGTTTCAATAACGGATGCATAAGATATTCTTTTCTTCCTTTTCTGTTTAAATAATGTTAGCAACATGAGAAATAATAAATTATGTCGTCTGCTTTTGCTTATTATTTATCAATTAAATCATCTTCATCAGGGATAAAATATATTTTTCGAGAGGTTTTAGCTATTTAAAATCAATTAATTTATAAAATAATGCGGAAATTCTTTATTTTTAACTTTAACGGTCTATCATTAGATATTTCATAGAATAACTAGGTAAAGTATGTTTTTCATCTACTATATTCTTTTCCTGACTTACTTAGTTATTTCATTAAATACCTAGTTATTCTATGAAATAACTGTGTGAATTACACACTTTATAACTGTAAAATATATATATAAACAATATTTTCATTGATTAAAGTTAAAGAAAAATATTTTTCCGAGTTTAAAATTAAGGTTTACGTTGTTATGATTTAATGTTAATAAAAAAATTTCAAATACCAAATTGTATACTTAGTTTTTTTATTATAAAAGTTGTATATATATTGTATAGCCTTTTATAGGCTTTAAAATAAAACAATTTGGTCTTTCTACGACATTGATTGGTAAAGTTGAAATATGTTTACTTATAGATGTTTTAGTTGTAATAAATGATTTTTGGGGTACTAAAACCAAACACAAACAAATGAAAAATTATATGGGCGTACAAAAAAATAATACCTTCAAGTTTTGTTTGTTTATTAAGGTTTAAGAACGAGAAATTATTTTTATTGTGTTTTTAACAAAAATTCATTTTTACTACAGTATTATTATTCGAGATCATTCGCCATAAGCCCTTCAGTTAAGTTTTGTTTTTGAAATTTGAGCTTTACAAATTATTTACTATGCGTTACAGAATAATACTAACGCATGAACAAAATATTTTTTTAAATTCTAAGGACGTGGTAATGTAAACAAGTTTTCATCTGGTAGAATAAATTAAACTTTAAAGTAAGATTAGTAAGAGTCAGACTTACTTTTGCTTCAATAGGAGCACCTGGACGTGTTGCATATTTTGCTACAGCTTCCCGACCTTCAAGATGTCCTGTTTATAGGAATTGAAATACTTTTTTAAATGAAAAGTTATATTCAATGCAATTTTATTTTAAATATGTTGGATTTACATTTTGTCAATTTATTTTACCAATTATCAATGTTCCTGTTATATGCGCTATTTTTTAGTATGTTGATAATACAAATTGTATAAGTTTTTATGTATTTATTTTCTTAAGTTTTGAAATTTTATATTAAAATATATGCAAATTCAAATGTCGCTAATACAAAATACTACAAATAGTTTTGTGCATTTTAATATTTATTTTAAAACACTATGACAAAAAAAAATTGCATTGTGAACAAGATAGCATGTCTTGTCTTTTGATTTGACGAATGTGTTTCAATATATATAAGATCTTATATTTCTCGTGGAAAATTTTATTACTAACAAAGCTGAAAAAAAAATTTTTTAATTAATTGTAACTGAATAACTTTTTGAACATTTAAAAAACTATTAATTGTTATAATTAAAATAATATTCATTAAATTTCGTCCTGTTTCAAATGTTGCGCAAATTTTTTGCTATTATTGTTAACATTTTACTGTGATATATTTGGCCTCTAATCCTATATAACATTATTTTTTTTTTTTTTTTATTTTTAAGTTTTATTCTTTAAATTAATAGTGAAAAATTTTTGAAGGCAATGTGTCTATACTTGAAAAAAAAATTCTAATTGTTGCAAGATTAAATTTATTTAATTGAAACTTCGCAGTGCTATTAAAAGAATCTTTTTGGTCTCACTACGTAGATATGTATAAATAATAATAAAATTTTTCACTTATTTTTTATAAAATGGAAATATTTCCGAAAATTTTTATACATCTATAAACTAAAATATATTCAACAGTTTATTAAAATGTTATATTTTCAATAGGATCTCATTTAGAGAAACATTTTTTCAACCTTTTAAAACATTACTTTGTATAAAATTTACTTCTACTAATTTTTATTCTATCAAAACTTTGAAAATATAATTTTTTGCTTTCTAAAATTAAAGTGGAATTTGTAGTTGATTTAATAAAAATTCAATTTTTGATAAAATAGTTATTATCAGTAACTTTTATATTTATTTTTTTAAATAAGTTATTTTAATGGTTTTATTTCTAAATATGTATCAGTTCCCACACAACTTTAAAAAAATTAAAGCTGCAAATTATATATGCTTTTAAAAATTTCAATGGTTCGGAAGATATATTTTCTAGAAAAATATTATGTTGTTCAAAAGTAAAATTACCTGTACTGGCTGCATAACCATTAAATTTGTAACTTTTCAAAGTTTTTTCAACAGAATTCAGAATTTCATCGCATGGTTTCAAATGACCTGACACAGTAGGATCACCTAAAATAAAAATAATTATAAATATATTTACTTTTCTTTTAATGTGTGTTTGTTCTTCCAAGCAATATAATTAGAATGAGTAAAAAAGAACTTTTGACTAAAAAATTAAATACAAAATAAAGTGACACACATCGCAAATAATAACATATTTAAACAATTGATAAAAACGATAAATATAATACAAAACAGTTTTTGTTTTAATCAGTTAAAAAATTTTAGAATTAATTATAAATATATGCAGTCGACCGAAGATTTTCCTTGTTTTTGAAACGCAGAAAAAGATAAATTTTGTTATTTGTTTATTAAAAAAAATTATGCAAGCGAATACATAACGCGAGGCCTGGTTATTATGGAATAATTCAACGCTCAGTAAAAAATGAATTATCATGACTAGTACTATTAACACAATTCTTCAGCATCGAGTTTTAAATTTTATTATTATTATTCATGTCTTTTTTACTGAGTAATTAAAAATGGAACAATAAATGGTAATGTAACTATATTTCTTAAAAAAGCATTATCTGTTAACAAGCATTATCTGTTATTTTAAGAAATTTTTTAAATAATAATAACAAATATTAAACAGTAAAAGAGTCACAAAACGTAGATTAAAAACTGTAAACTCAAAGAACTAATTTTTTCCTTTTCTTTTTTTGATAATTTAAAACATATATATACAATGTACAAAATATTCCATGCTATTCCTACTCTATGAATCTTTCATAGCGTCATGAAATCATGACTTATATTCTATTTTAGCAGGAAATGAAATTTAAATATTTAAAATGCTTAAAGGTTTGAAACGTGATACTCGAGTGACAAAATCAACATGAACAATTTTATTTGCATGTAAATAAGGACGTATTGTCAGGGTTATTGGATAATTGCTACACACGTGTATGAACTGATTAAAATTTATTCTATTAAGAATTAGATGCTGAAGGTATTCATATAGAATATAATTCTATGGAAAAGTTTTTAAACTAAAATAGTTTTTGTGTTTTGGGATTTAATTTGTAGCATCTTCTTAGCTTACTACTGCATTTTATTATATTTATATTTAGATAAGTAATATACAAAAATTACAAAACTAATACAAACTTTAACTATTACATCCAAAAAACCCTATAATTCTTTTAAAATTACTTTGATGAGATAAAAGTTTAAATTTAACTGATTTTAAAAATTTATTAGAATGCAGAAGGAGTATACACAAGTTAAATTAACAAATAATTATCTTTTATTCATAAAAAAAAAACCTTTAATGTGAATGATTATAACTTGAAATATATTTTACGCAAATTTGAAACCGCACCAGGTTTCAGAAAACATGTAAAATATATTACCTTTAAAAGTCAATCAAACAAATGTGATAAAAACTTAAATGTCATAATTATGTTGGAGTAAATGGTAATTAATTATATAATTTGTTTGAGAAAAACATGTAGAGATTAAACATCTAAACATCTTAAACTATAATTAAAATATTTCCTCTAAATTTTTTTAAGTTTCGTCAAAAAATCAAAATCAAAATAGCGTAACAACTATCAAAATGGAAAAATAGTAATGCATTGGAAAAATACCTTAATAAATTATAAATTAAGAAATTTGTTAAAATTCACACACCTTAAATATTTTTTTAAGAACTTTCAATCTAAAATTGTGTAAATTAAATGATTCATATATTCAGTTCTACTGTTTCCATTGTTTCAACTATTTAAAGATATATTATCTCTAAATTATTTGCCACATGGCTCTTTCTCCCTTCCTTTTTTCTATATTAGCTAGTTCACAGAATAAACATTTGGTGACCTTTTTACTCGACAAAATTTACAAATCTATCCATGAACTAATCAAAACAGTGTGTTGATCATTTATCAATAATTTTAAGTTAAAAAATATATAATTACAATTTAAGAAGATGTTTTTAGATTAAAATATTTATTTTGATATTTCTTTTCCAACTCAAAAATCTTAGGAGATAAAAAAAATCTAAAAATATTTACGGATTGATTAACGAAGTTTTTTCCATTACAATGTAATTATATAATTTGTTATTAAACCCTTTGAAGCCAATTAATTGTGATGCAATAATTTAATTATCTCTGCATTATTTCATCAATAAACTGTGAAATAATTCCTGATTCTGCATTTTTATTTTAATGGTTGACAATGCCTTTTTACTATAAAGAATATAATAGAAAATATTTTTTAAATAAAATGATGCAAAATCCAACAGCAACGTCCTCTACTAGAGGACGAGTTTATTAGGTAACTAAAAAGGTGTGGAAGCAAAGATCTCAAAATTTTACAAATGTATTAAAAATTAATTTCAGAATTTAATATTCTTGTGTCATAGCATATTAAATAATTTTTTATCAATGTCTTCTTAAAAAAAGATGTATTTCATTGGATTTAGAAACAAAGAAATATCACCTCTGAACTTTTAACCTGCTCACCCTGTTTTATAACTTCGACTATTCTATTCACGCATGCGTGTTTGCAACAGTTGCAACTTCTTTTGCTCTTCCAAACTTTACATTTAAACTAAATACTTATATAGAATTTTTTATAGGAATTTAGTACTCACCTATAGATAAAGATATCATTTTCTTATCTGGATTGGGTGTTAATTTCATGTCTTCAATCACAACTCTGATGGGGTTGATGGTTTCCTTAGCGAAGTTGGAAGCGGTGACGTTCCATCCTCTCCTGTTAGTTGGTTCCTGTCTCTGGAGTTGAGGAGGATCGGCAAGAGTGGCTGATACACGGATAGGCATGGTGTGTTTTTTGTACTGTTAAAATTTCGGAACAGAAAATTTTCGAATTATCGAAGTTTCTTTGCTTTCTTTTAAATAATTAAGCCTACTTTTTTAGCACTTGGCCTTTTAGTTGTGTTCGATTAGATTGGAAACGAGTGGCGATTTTGGTAAAGGGGAAAAAAATCGTTTGCCGTAGAACTAAAATCTTCTTCGAATCTGCTTCAAAACAAAAACGTTCGAATGCAATGTTCTTTTCTTCAAACGATGTTGTGCGTCACGGTCGGGCTTTTTTTTTGTTTTCTCAATTAGCTATAACAATCACACACTCTATACACACCGACTACAATTAACTCTTCCTTAAAATTAATTTTTAAAAGGATGTATAGATGACGTAATAGTTAGTCCTAATTCTGCCGAGGAAGTGCAAGAAACAATAGAGCTTATAGTTGAGAAATCGTTTGCTCATAGCATTGAACACAACTGGTTTGAAATCTCGTCGACTTGAAGAAAAATCAAACATTAAGATGCAAAAGATAAGCGGTAAGAATTTCAATTATAGAAACCTAAAAACAATAAAAAAAAAGTTTGTTAGAATTTTTAATGGAATAAGGGTTAGTGAAAGGTTCAGATATTACCCTTAAAAGCGCGACTTTGGCACGTTTTCCGTATTTTTACGAAATTCTGGCACTTTTTTTTCGCCTTTTGGCAAAATTTTGGCATTGTTTTCGCATTTTGACGAAAATTTGGCACTTTTTTGCATTTTGTCAAAATTTGAATCATGCATTGCTAACCAATAAGACATTGAATCAGCATTTAACAATCGGATGTTATCTATAAAGAATGGTAATTTTGGCACTTTTTTCGTATTTTGGCGGAATTTAAATGGCATTGTGTTTGCCAAATAGACATTCAGAAGTCGAAAATATTGAAAATTGGATTTATAAATGATTTAGATAATTATTAAAACACTCAATCAAAATTAATTTATAGAATAAATTTTTTTTCCTTTATGAAAATTATCAGAGCTTTTTTTTATTATATTTTCCATATCCGAACCTTTCACTTTAATAAATAAAATAAGTTCAGAAAACACAACGCATTTAAAAAGTATTTGTTATGCAGAAATTTAAATTTTCTAAGAATATAATGTTTAAACATGTAATAAATGTTAATTCGTGAAGCAATTTATAATTACAAATGTGATTTTTCTAGAAGTGCTGATATGTTACTGATTAAATTTAAAATCATTTAAAGTTGGCCATTAACAATATTGAAAGTCGTATAATTTTTCTCTAATTCCAAATTCTTCATCAAATGAGGAAAATGAGAAATAGAAGTTTACACAACATCAAATCCTCCTTTGTTCCTTTTTTATTTATTATTTTTTCGTAATGAATCAGAAACCTCAAAGTTTCGTTTTTACAATAATAAAATTATCTTATAAGCATAAGCTTTTTTTAATACCAAAATAATTAAAATAATATAAAATAAAATAAAAATTATACATCAATTATACAAACTACTATTTTTAAGGTTATAAGGCATTCAATCGATTATATATATTTTAAAAGAGACAAAAAAATTATTTATATTGAATTAATATTTTTTTTTAAAAATGTATACTGTTTTTCCTTACATGGATTGAAAGCAGATTTATAGTTAAATTTGCTTAGTTTTTTTTCTGCTTTCACTTTTTAATGATACATAATTTAAAACTGGCGAATCTTCATTTATTAAAGAAAATTTTATAAAAAAAATACTATCTTCGAACAAATTTCACATAAAGGTGTGGCTTATTATAAATTTTGTCGGATTCAAAAGTACACCAACAAAGACATAATTATGTCCCTCTATTATGTTTTTGAATTTAATTTTCACTTCAAGCTCGTGCCTCCCAGGGTTTGCTAAGAAGGTCTATTTTACAATCAGAAAGATATGCATTGAAAAGGTAAGAGTTATTTCAAAATGTTGACTCGTATTACTTATATAAATAAAATTATTTAATTTTCAATAGGAATAAACATAATGTAGGAAACAAATGATAGCATATTTGTATCAGTAAAAGTACTTTGGAAAGCAAAGCACCTTAAATGAGAAATAAATGGAAGAAAGTTCAAAGAACATTCAAAACACGTTATTTATTAAAATCTGCAAATAATTTTGAGAGTTATCTTAAAATTCAATGGAAACTACTGTCAAGAGATTAGCAAAAAGACTGGTAAAAAAGTAAGTAAAGCAGAAAAAAATTTGAAAATATTTTTTAACCTTTATAAAATGCCTTGTCTTTTTAAGAAAAAAAAAAAAAGCAATTGCTTGAAAATTTACAAATTTTCAAAGTTAAAAATTTTATATCAGAACTTAAAAATATTTGCTATATAACATCAACGTCGAAAAATTTAAATTTTAATACCTCGACTCATAATTCTTAAGAATTGGTCTGATTTAAAATTAAATAAGTGAAATTTAAAATACAAAATAAAAATTATTATAAAGTCTCATATTTGCAATGAATAAAAACAATTTTTTTTGAAGATCATGGAAGAACTATTGAATTAGTTATTTCTATATAATTGAACCAAGAAAAAAAATAATCATTTCACTTCAGTTGCTTAAATGTTAATCCATCTGTACTTACTGATCAGGCAGAACCCAAAGAGCGCAATTGCCAATCCTCTCTTTTAGATAAAAAGAAATCTAATTTTTACCGTCAACTGAATGACGAATAAAAATCAAGCAAAAACTATAACGAAACAAACTCGCGTTTCGTCAATTTCTCGAAAATTCCGAAATTTCACAGTCGTTCCACAGTCCGAAACAACTCAGCGTTGGAATTGGCCGGTATGAGTGAAGTTGAGGTGTTTATATAGGTTAGCCCTGCGGCAGATTTAACTAAGCCACAAGGTTGCTTTGAGGGTCGTGTAACACGTGATGTGGATTTAAGGGATCTCGAAATGCTTTCCCTTTTATTTTTTTCCCCGTGACGTAGCCACTACGTCACTGACAGCTTTGACTGACCATAAACACTACTTTATTTCAGGTGGGGAATTAAAAGTTCTTGGAAATTATTTTACTTTTGGGCCTCTTAAGAAGATAAGGATTGACAAACTGTGCATATCTTCGCCTTTATGATGTTTAGCGTCATAGCCATTGCATTGGGATGTAATTTAGAATTAAGATGTTAGGCGTCTTAGATGAGATGTTCCAAACGACACAAAAATATTGGACGATGTTCGTATGACATTCACAATGTCAGACCATTTTACTATAAAATATTTTTATTGGATGATCATCTCATGTGTATTCGGTTATTATTTTTATGGACGTATAAAGGTTTTGTTAGATAGAAAGCATGTACATGAGATTAAACGTTCTAATTTAAGACATATAAGAACAAATATTTTTTAAAAAATCGAACTTTATTTTTACATTTTTTTTTAATTAGACTTTGGTTTATAAAATAGAACATGTGAAGGGGCTTCACGTGTATGATGGGAACGCGATAAACTATTTTTAACGTTAGTGTGTTTTGGAAAAAACTGCCTTTTTTAAGTTCTACGCACTGTTCACATATTACATAAAAATTCAATAAGACGGCTTTTGTCATTATCAGCGTATGCATAAGTAATATCTGACTGTATAAGTAATGTATTTTTATCAGACTTCTGTTGCCGGATTTTATAATGCTTGCTTAATCGGGAGGGTGAGGGGAGTATTAAACATAGCGAAGAAATTAAGCATTAAAGTAGGAATCGGCAATATTTTTATTACTTAGGGTTGTAAGCAATTTTAAAAAAAATCTTTAAAAGCAGACTTTTTTAGTTTTTGAAAATATACGTCAAATTGATTTTCTAAATAAAATGTTTGTAATCAACGAAACAATTTATGGAAACATGTATATTCTTAGAAATATATACATATTTATGTATATTATACATGTATTTAATGGCCAAAAAATTGTAATTGTAATTATTATCCTAAATAACTCATGACCAAATTAAATAGAATTAAATATAACTGACATTTTATGCATTATTTTAATATAAAATTTTGCATGCAATTTTCCTATTAATTTATAGTAATTGAAATATAATATTGGGTAAGATACAGTACACACCTGTGTATTTTTATTAGTAATTCCAAATATTTATATTTAAAAAATAGCATTTATAATATTACATAGATTTTAGTGCATATTTTCTTTAATACTATAGCGTACAAACAACTAAAAACTAAAGAATTAATCTTAAAGATGACGACTATTAGAAAGTATGCCACCTGAAGCAATGAGTCATTTTAAGGGCACAATATTTTGTGTGGTACTGCAGTACTTTGCATACAAATATTCGATGTTATAATACTTTGTGGCTCTACCTAGGGAAGTCTTAAGGCATGGACCAACTGGCCCCGGTCCCAGGGCCTCAAACACAATGGCGACCTCGTCTCGTAATCAACTCAGCCTTAGTAAGATTCCGATTCGAATAATTTTAACGGTCAAATGTTTTTTCCAATTGTATTCTCCGAAAAACTGGGAATTTCGGAAAATATGTCAACTTGCAAATGGGACGATTGTCATTCATGTATAGGCCTAGGCCTACCACCATACACCATTATTACTAATTCTGTCAAAAGGCGGCAGTCGGTCGAACTGGTTTGTGTGATTGTAAGTCATGCACATTTATTTGTTTCGGGTTATTGTTTGTACGAGTATTTGACAAAATATGCTATGTACTGTCTACTTCTAAGGGTCATAAGCTGGATGCCTAATTTTGTGTAAGGGCTGAGCGCCTACTTTTATATTGCGGTCAGAGCACCAAAAAAGTCTTAAAACATACCCGACTCTACCCACAAGTGAATCTTTTCGTATCTGCACTTGAGACTGCCCTGCCTCAGTCACTATTTCTTTCACTTCTAGTAGCGGTGGTTGCACTTTTTAATTACTGGCCCTCGAACTGAACTGAATGTTACAAAAAAAAAAAATAGCACGAAAGTCGACGAGTGGTAGGAATGAAGAAAGTGGCACCTACAATGCATTTTCTTCTAAATTCCCAGCCGACATGCCCACTAAAAATTTGTATTTTTCTGTTTGGAAGCATTAGTTTTCCCTCTCGCTTAGCTTTTTTTGAGAAGTTCGACACTTTAATAAAATCTCTTAACTTAAAATACAAAAGTGCCCTAGATGTACACAAAATAATATTGTTCATGTGGATATTTCGGACTTAAATTTAAAAAAATAAATAATTAATAATAATAATAATATAAGTACTAATATAAAAGTGAACTGAATATTTAAAGGAATATTTTTATACAGAAGGTGAAATTAAATTATTTTTGTACTTGCCCACGTTTTGCTTATATTGCAGATCATTTCGATGTTTAATTTAAGATAGATTAGTTCACAGTGGTGACTCTGCATTTGAGCATAATCCATTCCAGAGTTCTATTTGAGTTTCAGGACAATTTTCCCCGTTAATAAAGTGGATTGTTTCACGTTTCACGATTTTATATTTTGAAACGATTTTTACAGAAAATACATTGTACCTTAAGGTAAAATATTAAAAAATAATAGTAGTATTGGAATAAAAAGCAAACCGACAACAAATAAAAAAAAACTTGTATTTAATGTTAAAGGCCAGTGTTGACGGGACTAGAATCTAGAGGAGAACGGAGCTTATTGCTTAGAAAATGAATCATCTTCCAGGAAAATATCGTGTTACTGAGTTTCTGGTAGCTCTGATGTTCACATTCTTTCTGTATTAATAGGCACCCAAAAACCAGCAACTGAAATCCCGCAATATCCTTTCAACAACAAACTGAAGCAATAAACTGTCCCGAGAGCTGTGGAAACAAGAGTAGTCACGGGATTAGAGAAAAAAAAGAAAATTATTTTTCTTTTCACTTTTATTTTTATAAATTACTTTTTTTACCCATCTCTGTCTCTCTCTCTCTTTCTCTCATACCCTATTTTCGACCAATTTTTCAAAATAATTTCATGTTAAATTTGAGCAATCAGTTCTGGGCTTACGGACCTTTATAAATAACTTTAAATAAGTATTGTTTCAAAAAGTCAGAGAAAATATGTAGTTTTTCGGGAACCTTTATCATTTTTGGTCTCCCGGATGCACATAAATGCACTATTCTTAATAATTGGAGAAGGAAAATTTGGTATTCTACAGCAGGGATGGGGAACCAATGGCACGCCTCACAACATTTTGGGCATTCCAAAGTTCAAAATAACAAAGTTCACTATGAAGTATTATGAACAAAAACGAGTGATCGGTCGCGGGCGGCGGAGATTTGATTCCAGGAACATTTAACTGTTTGAAGAAGCTGGCTTATACTGTTTTGACCACATTTGTGCATCTACCTATGCCTGCGAGTCATTATTTTCAGAGACGAATATCATTAAAAATTCCTTCAGAAACCGTTTGGCAGATGATTCCAATTCAGCATGCATTCTGCTAAAAGTAACATCTTACAATCCTAATATAAGTTATTTGTCATCTAATCTGCAACACAATATAAGTCACACCAATGTTACTTTGATTTGAATCACATGCTTTACTAAAACATTTACTACTGTACAGTGCAAAATGTATTTTTTCGTAGTAAATAAAGAGTTTTGAGTTGTTAGTATTTAGTCTTATTATTTTCTCGATAATCACAAGTCAAAATTACTTGAAACCACGTCTATAACTCATTAAACATTTCTTTAGAAAAAATCCCACGTTGATCCATAAAAATTCCCCTCCCTTGTTCTATAGGATTATCATTACATTCGCGAATTCAAAACGATGAAGGAACAAAATAGTAGATGATACCTCAGGAGAACATTTCATAACAATTCAAATTGGTTTTTTTTCGAAGTTCGTTATTTAAATTTCGGATGGCATCAACATCGTTTGCTGACGTATTTTCCATCTGATAACTCTACCAAATATCTAAACATTTCGCGGTCTCTTATGTACTCCCATGTATTTTATTTGGATTCATATATTAATTTTGTCTTTGGCTTATCTTTGGATACTCCATAATGATGACCGAAGATTTTCTAATTTTTCAGTTATTGATTTCTATTTTAAAGTTTCCCTGTTATTTTCCTGCCTTTTGTGATTTGTTGTAACAGCTAAGCAGATGATACGAATGTTGCGCAACTTAACACCTGCGCCTACAAATTCTTTTATGGTTTTTCTACTTTTATACTTCCGTCAAACAACTGTCGATTTTGCAATCACTTTTGTTGGTAACTTAATCATTATTTTTACTGTGAGTATTATTCTTACCGGATAGTAGAAATATCTTTAAAAGTTTCATTTATCTTTTATTATCTTTTTCAATTTCTACTATTAGCTCACTCTCTCCTTTTATATATTTATCTTGTTCAAATTTTCAATCGTTAATAAAATACTTTCTATTCATCCAATCACGTTCAAATAAATTTTTTTAAATTTGTTGTGGATGAAACTTGATGTTAATACAGTTTTTTTTTCAAATATTAATTCATTTATTAAATTAAATTAAGTACCGATTTTCGACGCCTACGTAGATTCATCTCCATTGTTGTAACAATGAAACTGTTAAAACAATGATAAAAGTTCGCGTCGAAAACCGGTTTTTCAGCCAAACTAGCCAAACCGGGTGTGCATTGTTACAACAATGCAGACAAATCATGCTCTTTTTTCAATTCCTACTCTATTAGTTCCCTCTCTCCCTATATATATATATACATAGTTCAAGTTTTCAATCTTCAATAAAATACTTTCTATACATCCATTCAAAGTAGGAATTGACTTATAATTTTTTTTATATATTACTTGTTTAAATTCTGTTTATTTTCACGCATTTACACAGTCATCTAAAAAAAGCACCAGTTAAATAGATGAATTTTTTATAACCAAATGAGGAGAAGCAAACCATTCAGAAAATCTACTACTTTTAGAATGCTCTCGCTGTTATTTTGGGAATGTAAATGTATATGTATTCAAGAAATAGTATTTTAATAATAATCAATATATAAATTTATTTGTAGATAATTGTTTCTGCAGAGAGAAGAGTTTTTCCCTTTTTTAGACAAATCATCCATGCTTGGTTGGATTCTAGTTGGCTAGGATCCAAGTTGGATTCTATCTGGCTCTTTAAAGTTCATTGTTTTTCTATTCTTCATTTTCGCTGGTATTCAAAATTAAGATAATTTTTTTTCGGTTAGTTATTTTCATACCAGTACACACAGATCTAAACCCTTCTTGGGGGAACTTGATCTTCCCTGGGCAGAAGAAAAGTTCTGGAGATATTTTAAGGAAACGGGCTTATACATAAGCTGGTATAATGCAGAAAAATAAAATGTCAAACAATAGTTATGGAACACAGGTATGACGGAATGTACGCTTCAATCGTTAACATCTTTTTAAGAGACGAATTTCAAGATGGAAAAAAAGTAAATAATATGAATGTAATCCTTTCTTGAATGACTATCTCAATTTAAATTCATGCTAAAAGTGATACAAATTGTGATATCCTGTAACAGTCAGACCTATTCCTCAAGAAGAGTTGTTTTCGGCTCCCATATGGTTATAGAAGAGGGAAGGTGAAGTGCTATATAGTCTTCTTAAGAACATCCCAATTTTATTCTAAAACAGTGGTCTTCAAATTATGTTCCACAGAACCCTGGAGTTCCACGAGTCACAACAAAAAATCGAAAAGAAAATTATAAATGTGTATGAAAAATGGATTTACGTTCTCTATGAAATTGGTATAATCAACATATAGATTATACCAACATTTAGATCAATATTTTAGATACTTGAGAAAACCAACAATATTGTTGGTTTTCACAAGTATCTAAAACTCCTTTCAGAAATAAATCTGAAAATTTTATTTATCCATAACTTTATGTAATAATACATTTTTAATTTTTATTATAATACAGTAAAAGAGATGGAAACTATATCCCCCCTCCAACAAATGTTTTGTCTTTGATTCTAAGTCGCACGCTATTTTCAGTAGCATTACCACTGGAAAAAGGATGCGGCTTAGATTCGAGTAAAAACGATATATATAATTTAACATATAAAAAAAAAAAGATAAGAATGCTTAATTTCATACAAGGCCCCATGAATTCTGAATCCATTACGACAGAGCTAGTTTTTAACGTCCTCGTCAGGAGTTGCTGTTGCTGTTGCTGCTTATGCCACCTGATCGACAGTACCATCAGATCAAGGTCCACGAAATTCATCGCGGCAAGGGCTAGAATTTTACGCCTGTCGTTAGCCTAAGCTTTGAGCCCCCCCCCCCCCAAGAGGGCGACATTGCGATTTTGCTACGCAACACGATAGATGGCGACACCGTTCGGACCCACAGATTTAACGAGCACGTTCTCCGTTTTGCACTCGGCGGGCATTTGGTGGCATCGGGCATCGAACCCATCGTGTCCGGTGCTCTAACCACTAGGCTAAGAACGCGAGGCTACCCACGGTCCTCATCAGGAATAAATACAGTAGTCAGTTGATTGAAGCATATTATAATCCTTTCAAATGATTTTTTTTTGCATACTTTGACTAACTGAATTATTTTTAGCGCGTTTTTCACGTAGCGTAAGACGCAAATTTCGTCTTCGTCCTCGTTCCATATTTTGTCGTACCTTTTTCTCAGCCAATAATTAACCAATTGACCTCGGGTTTCGGCATTTGGTTGCATCTGTGCCCTAGATGAGCCGAATTATGTTTAAATTTAATAATTTTAAATTTTTTTTTTTTTTTTTTTTTAGTATAGTACTACTTTCTGTTAGTAAAAAGTTCATTAGTTGTATTTTTGTAAAATACAACATGTGAAAAACGCGCTAAAATTACTTGGCCATGCCAATGATTGATATCTTGTTTTTTTAGTTTGTTGTTCCTACTCTGTATAACGATACATTGTTTGCAATAAAATATTTGCTGTTTTTATAATCACATACAGGAAGAGATATTTCAGAGGATTTCTTTTTTGCGAAATATGTCTTTCAGTAATCAAAAGTTATAGCAATGCTTAGTAAAACAACATTGAGGCTCGTAATTTTTATGCTCAGTTGTTACATTATTCTATTTAACGCATAATTTTACAAAAATTAAAATTTATTGTTTTCTTTAATAAAAATATTTTTAAATGCTCTGTAAAATTGTGATGATGATAGTTTAATATTCATTGAAAAACTGTACTCTTGTAAAAAATTATTCTCCAACATAGCTTGATTATATTGCAAGGGAGTCAAAGATTTTCGAAAGATCATGGGCTAACCAAAGATTTTATCGTTTCATCTCAATGTTTTACTCATTTTTGAGGTAACATTGAAACAAATGGTAACAGAAAATATAGTAAATTATTTTAACTTTTAATTATTTAAGTTTTTTTTTAGAGATTTTGTCACAAACAGATGGAAATTTTAGTGCTGCCATCTATCAATGACTTAAAACATTAAAAATTATAAATTGCATTTCTTTTCATCCCGAAATAACTAATTTCGTAATTGTTAAGGTTGCTGTATTTATTCCTAGAAAATACATGTATAAGATATAAAAAAATTCTTTATTGTAAAGAGTTTATTAATGGAAGGGGATTTATAAACACTAAGAAATTTGCATTTATATAATGATTGCTAAAACGCGTTTATTTAAATGCAGAAATGAAACGTTGCATCCCTTAAACATGTATTACGAATTTTATTTCTCAAATTTCGTAATACAATCCCTAAATGAATCTGAAGGGAAGAAGTGGGGCTAATTGTTGCTGATAGGAAATATCTGAATCTTTTTATCAATGGAAACTCTTCTCGAAATAAAAAAAAATGTTGTTTTTGTTATTAAACTTTTTTTAAGATAAAAATATTTTAAAGCGACTCATGTAATCAAATTCGATGTTTGAAAAATTTATTGACTTGAAGGCATAATATGAAGCATAAAACTATTTTATTCTGAGAGAAATCTGATAAATCAAGAGATAAATAATATGAAATTAATATTTAGTTCCTAGAATAATGAGATATGTATTTTAATCATTTAAAAATAGAAAAAAATTCTCTCATTTTAAAATAATAAAAGATTTGTATTCATAAAATACAAGATAAGGCTTGAAGATAAATGACAATAAATAACGGTTCGACAATTTTTCTATGCAGCTTTCTCTTACCAATGAATGAGACGTAGGCCCAATTGACTAGCCACCAAGCAGGCACATCTTAAAGCGTGGGCTGATTGGGGCTATGCCCAGGGCCTCGGACACAATGGGGTCTATGACGTTTTCATGTCCCACAGCTGAAAAATCGGTTTTTTTTATAGATGGGATAACACCGTTCCTACGTGCACGTGCACCTCTAAATACTGCAGATCCTTGTTATCTGACATCGCCCCGGCTACCTATGACCATGAGAAAACCCAATAGCTGGGCACACAAGCGAGCCGGAAACTCAGACTGTTAATCGAAGTGACAGAATGAAGCCGCCCATATCCCAAGACCATGGAGTAAAAAGGGGATTCCCAGTGGGAGGGGGAATGTCACGGTGCCTCGTCTCGTTCTCTCGACTCAGTCTTTATAAGATCATATTTCGCATAATTTCAGCGGTCAAATGTTATTTCCCATTGTATTCTTCGAAAAAATGGGAATTTCGGACAATATGTCAACTGGTTACATGTGATGGCCGTCGTCTACGTACAGAAATTGGCCTACCACCTTATACCATCATTACTCATTAAATCAAAAAGCAGCAGTCTGTAAAGCCAGTTTGTGCGATTGTAATTATTTATTTTCTATAGTTGTTTCGGCTATTGTTTGTGCGAATATTTGACAATATATGCTATGAATTGTCTATTTTTAAGGATCATAGACAGAGAAGTCTTAAGACTCTTTGAGGACTTGGGCCCAGAGAAATCTTATGATTTTTTTTTTTTGGCCCTGGACTCAATGCAAAAGTAGGTCCTATTTCAGATCTTTACAAATAGACAGTATATAGCATGCATTGTCAAATATCGTTGAAACGGTAATTTGAAACAAATAAATGTGCACGACTCGCAATCTCAAAAACCTAACACAAAACCGGCTACACCGATGACTAAATAAGCTGAATGATTGTTTATGGTATTGAGGCCTAGACATGGACAACGGTCATCATAAAAAAACACAGTCTTACCACTTTTGTCAATTGACATGCAGTTTGAATTCCCCGGATTTTCGGAGAATACCTAAATTAAAATTATCCGGATCATAATCTTATTAAGATTGATCTTACTAAGACAGAGAGTCGACAATGGAATGAGGCTCCACCGAGGGTAAGGCCCTAGGCCCAGGCCTAGTTAGCCCATGCCTTAAAATGTCTCTGATTATAGGTGGGGCCTATATTTGTGTAGGGGCTTAAGGCCTCAAGAAGTCTTAAGACGTCCCTGCCACCAAGATCTTTACGCACTACTGCACTCGATTTTTTTTGGAGGATAGCAAGAGCAAGAGGATCTACCTCTTAGAAAAGTTTATTTAAGTGAGAACCACATGATGTTGAAGGTATCCGTGCCTTAATAAATGCCGTTGTTGCTATTATGACCATGGAAATGCTACAGCAAACGTAACTAGAAATGGACAACCAGCTGAATATTCTCAAGGCTAGTAAGACAGCCTAAGTGCAAGTGCACTGGTTTTTAAGAAACATATTTGCGAGTTCTGTTATTTAATTTTACATTTTTCTTGAGCTTTTTAACTTTTTGTTAGCTATAATGCTAGAAACATTTGATACGGACCACTTTTGCAACAAATGCAAAATATAATTAATCATTGTAAAAAAAAAAAGAGTAAAGGATAAAATAATTTCGTTTTTAAAACTTAAAATAACTGAGGTAGTTTTAAAAACTTAAAAAATACAGTGTTTTATTTTTCTAATGGTTGAAATAGAGCCCAAATTTTGAAAATGAATCATTCTGCTTTTGTATGTTTGAGTTGGATCTCTACAACTCTATAATTTTAAACAATTATAATCAAAACACTGAAATTTGAAAGTATACAAAAATTAGAGTTAAAATTAGTATTAAAAATATTTTTTATTCTAAAGCCTTATACCTCATTGGAGCCTTTTTCGAAAACTTAAAGAAACAATAATTAATTTTTCAGTTTTATGCGGCGAAATTTGTTAATAACTCTTAGAAATAGTTCTTTCATTTGTACGTTTTTGAAAAGCAAATGATTTCTTTGATTTCAAATCCCTAAAAAAATGTAATTTATTACCAAAACATTTAAGTTCACTGTTAGCATACAAAAACGGATTCAAAATCAGTTCTTAACTTAGACGCAGAGAGCTTTTTGTGTTTGACATATTAATGGTCTGGTTTACCATGAGAAGTTTAGTCTAAGATGAGTATCTTTCATAGAAACTTGGATTAGAAAACTTAATGCGAGACCTTCTACATGCTTTTGCGCAACATGTCAGATCCTTTGACTTTTCAGAAAAATTTCACCAATCTGAATTTGTAATAATAACAACAAATCATAAATTTCAACGAACTTAGCTTCCATGTATTTGTAAAAAAAAATATTAGAATACATTTTCCTGTACTTGTGATCCATGCTTTTAAAAATATATCGTTGATCTGATTATATTACAAGCTGATTTTAAAAATTAAACATGTATAAAATGTTAATAAAAAATGAATTAAAGAGTCTGCTTAAAAAATCAAATTTTATTAATAATCAAATAGAGAAATCCAACATTAAATCTACTGTAAAATGCTTTTTAAATAAGTAATGTAAATAATTCAATCGTATGTTATCAGTATTAAATATTATAATTAACGCTATAAATAAATTCATAATATTCATCAATTTTATCTATAGATAAGTTAGTTCTAATTCTTTTTTCTTTTAAAATCAAATTCTTCCTTTATATCGATTGAAATTTTTCTTAATATTTTTTCTTCAAATTATCGTTTGTCGGTTTTAAAAATAAATATTAAAACAAAGAAATAATAAAGTGTATTTAAATTAAAACAAATGATAATTAAATGTATTCAATGAAAAATTAACTGAAGTGAAAAATATTTTGGATATGTATATGTAAGTAAATTAGAATTATGAATGAACTATATAGATAAAAATGTACTTCTATTAAAAAGTTCGTTATTCAAGGAATGATCTATGTAAACAATTTGTGTTTAATATTTATTACAAGAACTGCCAGACTATAATTGAAAGAAACAAAATTGTAAAAACAGTTTATTCGGAAAGATGGAGCTTTGAATTGAAATCATGCATATTCAAATGTGTGAGTGTAATTCTCCTTTTCTTTTTTACCTTTACGAATGCAATTGCAAAAACAGGTATAAAAACAGAAAATAAGAATTGGAGTCAACAAGGATTATATATATATAATTCTGTAATTCTTCATAATAATTATATGATTATTATCGTGAGATTATTACAGATTACATTGGGAATTCGAACAATATAAACATTTTTATTCCTAGCGTTAAGATAAAAAAATATTGAAAATGTAAGCTATTATTTCTATTTATTATTTCATTATTTTTTAAAATATTTTTTTATATGATTGGCATATATTAAAAGCGGAAAGAGTTTTTTATTACAGTTAATTGATAAGTTATATTTTATTAAAATCTTGATTGTAACAATGTTTGCGATTTAGAAAATTTTGCATTAATTTATTCAATATAAAAAAACAAATTAATTAAAATTTCAAAAAATGTTCTAAAGTTTTTGAAATTCTCAACTAATTATTCGATGTTTAGTTTTCAAAGCATTACAATAATATTAATAAGATGATGTTTTTTTTATAAATATTAATGAATAGATTGGTTATAAATGCGTGGCAACATTATGATAAAATCAAACTCTAAAATTTTGTTCTAAAATGGAATTTTCATTACAGGAAAACAAAATCAGTAAAGGTTTTAAATGTTGTCAAATTAGATGCATCTGGAATTTATTAATCTTTTATAATTATATGTTATGCATTTATTAAATGTTTATAAGAGCATTAAAATTGAGAAGGTTTCAATCTATTTGTCTGAACCAAAATTTGCTGCCGTTATTAAAGATATTTTTAATCAATCTGCTAGGTATGTAATTTTCTTAATTCTCTTTGCTATCTTATTTAACAAAAATGAACAGTTTTATGTGTATACATTTTTGTCTACATATTTGATTTTCCTAAGCTTTTTGTGTTTTGTAATTAATTTCTATTTCTTTAACCAGGATGCAATATCACTTTGCTATCCTGAATCATACATCTTTAAAATGAACAGCAGTGAGAGAGAAATAATAGTCCGAATTCGTTCATCTACATTTTTATATAATACAATATAATGTACTTTAATTTTTTTTTATATTCAAGATAAATTTTCGCTCTTATTTTTCTTTTAAACTTGCTTTCATTCGAAGGATATTTTCTCTTTAAAATCTTATCGATTGACTTTTCTTATATTGGTAAATTTTTAACAATTTAAGCAACGAATTCTAATTTGGCTTTGCATTTTTCAAGAGATAATTTTGCCAAAATCAGAAAGCACGGAGAAAGTTGAAACAAAAAGGGCATAGAAAAACAATATCCGGTATTGGCCAAATGTGTTCAAGAGTTAAGCCAATTTTGCTTCAAAAATGTGTAGATTGGTTTTAATGGAAAAATGCCTATAAAACTATATATATTATTGACCATAATCAGAAATTACATGCTCTTTAACTGTTCTGTGTACAATAATTCGAATATTATTTGTTTAATTTTATACATAGAAACATTAATCTCCACGAATATAATTGCCTGTATTTCTAAATATTAAAATTGTGAAGTTATAGACCATTTTTCATCCTAAAGAAAAATAACCGAAACAAAATTAAGTGAACTTAATTACATAAAAGAGTTTCCATTTAAATTTGTGATTATGAACATTCTTACCGAAAGCATTAACTGTGTATTCCTACCTACTGAGTTCCATAAAAAAAAAACTAAACAGTACTTAAGTTTTATACTATCGACCAATTTGGCCAACAACACACACAAGTAACTAAAAAAAAAAATATTTTAAGTCAATTCCTTCTTAGATCAACAAATTTTTTTTTATTTTAGTTACTTTTTATTAAATATTTACAATTAATATAAATATGCATATATATATATGACAGAATCACAATATCCTGTGATTATCCCCCCCCCCCTGTCAATTGCTTTATCATTAAGATTAAAATACTGTGATAGAAGAAGAAGAAACCTGTTCTTGCTAATTAGTCGTGTTGGTTTAATTGTCATGAAAACAGGTTCTCACTAATTTTACTGAAAAAGATATATTTGAAAAATATATTGAAGAATGTACAGCGTTATGCAAAAACCTTACAATATTTATTCAATTAATATAATTACAACAATGTAGTATAATAATAAATTTACTAAAAAAAAATCATCTCTGGTTGTCAGGTGAAAGTATTGATGGGTTTTTAAGTTGCCTTAAAAAGCGAAATCATGAGCATAAAAACTATATTAATAGGCCTTAAGTAAATCCGTATTGAAGTAAGTATTTATAATTTTAACACTAAATTTATATATAATTGTATTAATCGGATGCCATTATTTTGCCGATAAATTAAAAATATATAAAAAAAAAATTGAATTGGAATAATTTCTCATAAAATTTTCAATTGAAATATTAGGTCACTCTTCAGGATCTCAAGCTCGTCATTCTTGTATAATATGAATAAAGAAAAGAAAAGATCCCTGTTTGTTAAAACTTTAGAATAATTTATTTTTATTAATTTACATATATAACTGCGTATTCTAATAAAGAACAAAACTAAAATTTAATGAAAACTACAACTTCTTTTTTTTTTTTGCTAAAAAAGATAAATATTTTAAATTTCTTTTAAGAAATTAAAGCAGACATTATATCAGTTATTTGTGAAAGTTTGAGAGATAACGTTTTCTACATAGAGATCCGATTCCTTTAGAATTTCATCAAGGGTTATCGGATGCAAAAGGAAAAAAATAAGAGGGGGGATACCATCCAGTCTTAATCTTTAATGTCCGATCAAGGACTGTACATCGAACGTCATGACCTTCGAAAAAGCATATTTCATTCTGAAAATCTCAGACTCATAAAATAGCATCTTTTCGGATGAAAAGATAAATCGCGGAAGGTGAAAAATCTAGTGCGCCATCTGGTGGTTAAAAATGGTATAAATTGTATAAGAATGGCTTATTTTGTTTTAATGGTTTGTTTTAAAGATTTTCTCGGTGTGGTGTGTTTGTAATAAAAGTTGTTCCAAAATGGGGGGGGGGGGATGGTTATTTAACTGTTACAAAAGTTTGTGTAGATAACAAAGAAAAGGAAAATATGAGTATTTGCATTTATTTCATTTCTTATTTCACAGTCCCAAAATTATTTTACTCAATGCTTGATTCGAAAGACTGAATTTATTCTTTATACTTTATAAAACTAGCTTCAGCGAAATTTCATCTCAAAGTTTTTGTTGATGTATTTTACTTTATTTTGTGTATACAAAAGCAAGGTCGATTTATAAAGGGAAAAAATACTTTAAATAATTCGAGAAATAGACACCCATTTTTTTTTTTACACGGTCTTTTTTACACGATTTTGAAGCGCCACGGTTCACCAACAAACTTTTTTACTCGAATAATTGTTCTAGAAAATATTTCGAATAATGAAAGAACTGAGTAATCAAAGAAATTTAAATTATTTCTGTAATAATGCAAATTTCAACGAAAATAATTGGAAAATAATCTTCTTCAAAAATTATCTTAAGCGATTTGGCCATTATAAAAATTAGAGAAATCAAATATGTTTTTCCGACATATATAAACATTAAATTCATTGCAATTTTTTAAAAAAAACATAGTAAAATTAGCTTTAAACAGAAAATTTGAAGTTCAATCTTCACTGTGGTCGAATTATTCAAAAGAACACCATAAATCTCTAAACAAAAGAAGTGAAAACGTATACTTTGTATAGATTTGCTTACAGGAATTTACCGAGTAGGAATACATGCTGTTTGACTATTATATTACGCTAGTGTTTTATTGTGCGCGAACTTGACTCATATCTATTCAGCTGCAAAAACATAGAATAAGTGGCAAATAAAAGTTATTGAACTACGACCATTACATTTTTACACACAGCCTCCTTATTACATGTACAGGTATATAAATTTTTTAAAAGAATCGTGATATCAATAATATTACTCGTATTTCTATAAATAGTAGTTTGATATATAGAAAGAGAATTAACGTGTCTATTGATGAACCATTCAATAAATTATGCTTTTAAGTTAAGGGGACACGGTACGATTCAATTGATGAAAATCGATCAAAAAATCAAATCTAAATTTTTTAGTCTAAATTATTATTTATATACTTTTCTATAACTGTACAAAGTTTGAAGGCCCTAAACTTAAAAAACGCAGATATAATAATAGCTTTTAAGTTCGTTTTTATTCACATCCCTACGGCAAATCAAAACTTAAAACTTATCTCTGAAAGATAAAATAACTAGTTTGTCTTCATTTAAAATGCTAAGGCTTTTTTTTCTATTATGCCTAATACTTTGAATTTTTTCTTACCTATTGCTAATAGTACATTCAACAAAAGTTGGCATGCATTTTTAAATCAAAGAAATACTTATTTTTTACAAAAAATAATTGAACTCAGAATTTATACATTTTTTACGGAATTTTCAATAAGCATTTATAAAAAGAAGTATTGTACGAATACCAATCATGTTATCGCAAAACCCATACTAACTTTTATTACACATAGTTGACGTACTTGTAAATCAAATTTCATGCGTGTACGTTATTTTTCGTAGGAGGAGCAGCATTTTAAAATCACTTCACAAATTTTAAGTTTTCTCCTTAAAAAGTTAAATGGCTAGCTTTTTATGAAATTTTGAGTACAAAATCTGTTTTACATAGTATACACACATAGGAGGCAACAAAAAAAATTGAAAATCCTTAAATTAAAATTTTTTGTATAAATTGTAGTATGTCCCCTTATTAAAAAATAAATTGTTCTAAGAATGAATCACTTCTGAAGAAAAGGAAATAGTATATGACTTTTAAACTTTTTGTCGTTCAATGTACCTGTAGTGGGTTAAATTTTAATGTATATTTACTCACGTTTATCCATATCTGATTTTCAAAGCAAAACCGTAAAATACGGCGAATAACGCGCTCCTATATTTCCAAGCTGCATTTTAGTTTTTAGGTATATTCGCCATTTAACGCGCACCCCTTTTTTACGAAGGAATCTGAAATGAATGTGACCAATGCTTTTATGTTCTTAAGTCATTTTTCGAGGTATTATTCCAAGCTTTAGAAAAAAACAGTATACTCTTAAAACTACGATCCTTTAAGTTCATCATGTCATTTCTTTTAAATAAAAAGTATTTCGATATATGTAGAATTGTAATTTTTTTCATATGCTCATATTCTTTTATTTTTAAAACTATAATTTTTATACCCGGCGTATAACGTGCACCCGTGGGCCGTGGGTAGCCTAGTGGTTAGAGCATCGGACTCCAGACCCGAGGGCCTGGGTTCGATGCCCGATGCCACTAAATACCACCGAGTATAGACGTGCTCGTTAAATCAGTGGGTCCGAAAGTCTTGTGGGTGGTCGCAGCAGAAACCACGAGTGCAGGGAGCTGGAGAACATTTCCCTCCCATTCAGTTCCATGCCGAAATTGTGGAGATAGGTGGTGTCGCCATCTATCGTTAAGAAGTCCAATCTGTCTCACAGGCAATGGCAACTTTCATTCCTTCCCTGCGGGAAGGACACGACAACAACAACAACGTGCACCCGTAAAGTTCGATATTATTTTTTTGTGTTAAAGTGCGTGTTATGCGTCGAATTTTACGGTACATTAGATTTTACTGGGCAAACCAGTCTATTTTTTAATTATGGTAATTCCATGGTCATTGACTTATAAATATACATGAAATAATCCTCGAAAGTATAGTCATGGTTTAATATTGAGTAACAGTGTTTTTAACAGCTGAAAAACCATTCTAAAATTTATCATGTGTAGTAATATAAAAAAAAAATGCAAATACCCCTCTGAGCAATTAAGCTGTGTCGTTCGGAAATTTACAATAAATTTGAATTTCGGAAATAATACGGAGCTTGATATTATGCATCAAAAAGCGCGCGAGAATGCTTGTTGTGTTTTCTGTTTTTACATTATTTATAGCTTTAAAAAAGAGGTTTTATCAGAGTATTTGCGACTGTAATTATTTTTATTTGTTCTCATAATCCAATAATCAATCCTAAGTTTTGTAAAAACATATATAAAACAATGATAAGAAAGAATGTGTATTTTTTATTATAGTTTTTCAGTCATTTTTATTATGTTATCTCTATTGCACTTCGTTTCTCTAAGGTAGTTTGCTCTAGTCGTAAGTAATTCAATATAAAGTAAAAAATAACTTTATGACTTGCTTGTTAACTCGACCGCCATATTTCTTTTTACCGGTTTATCGAATCATACTAACAGTTTCAATAAAAACCAATGATTGTTTTACTAAAATTTATTGTAATAAAAAGTGAATTGTTTTATCTAGCTGAAGCTTATTTCTGTATTTTTTCATTATTTTAAATGCACAAAGCACTAATATTTTTTTAAAAAAAATAATGATCCACAAATTCATATTCTCCCTAATCTTAAAAGAACGCTCCTTTTTTTCTTCTTCCTTATTTAGCTTACTTATATAGGTCAAATTTTCACCTGATTTATAATTTGATAGTTCTTTTAATTTTGTGACTATTAAAGCTTGAAAACAATTTCTGTTCTACAAATAAAAACTTTTTAAAAAAATATTTACCCATAAGGGGATAAATTTATCGTTATAAATTTGCTTTAGAGTTTTTTTAAAAAAATACTTCTGAATCAAAATTGCTAAGCAAGCACAGTTTATCCAAAAATTATTTAAAAATACCTCAAATTTCTTGAACAAAAATAAAGATATTCTGCGTTCAATTGTTCCCAAACGTTAAAAAAAAAGGCATATTTTTTTTCTTTGCCAGTAAGTAACTAAGCATGGTACTTAACAAAATGTGAAAATGGAAGAATTTTATTTTAATATCAAATTTAAAGTTTTCACACTATGTTTTTTATTTTATAGTTGTGGAACACAAAAACTCCTGAATGTTTACTTTTTATGAGTACACTCTGCATGCTATAGAGAAAGTTTCATTTATCTTAGAAGAATTTTTCTTGTACTTAAAAAAAAATGTCATGCTCTTTTTTTTTTCCAAATATTTTTTGTGTTGCTTTTTTTTTTTTATATATATATATTATTTTTTTTATATATTATATTATATATATATATATCAGTGCGAACTTATAAATCAACGTGCCATTTTTTTCTAAAGAAGCGTTTAATGAAGTAAAGACGTGCCGTCAAATAATTTTGACTTGTGATATATTATTGGGAAAATAATAAAACTAAATACTGACAACACAAAACTCTTTATTTATATACGAAAAAATACCTTTTGCATTGTACAGTTGTAAATGTTTTAGTTATACGTGTTAATTCAAATTAAAGTAAACATTAGTTGGACTTCTGTTGTTGCAGATTGGATGACAAACAACTTATATTAGGATTGTAACGTGTTACTCTTTTAGTAGAATGCATGCTGAATTGGAGTCATGTGTCAAACGGGTTCTAAACAGTTAATTATTCTTCACTTTTTTGACAAGATGATTTGTGATTTGCTTCAAAATACAGTTTTATAGACAATGTTCTGCATACCACTATTCCAGAACATAAAACACGCACCTTTGTCGCTTTTACTAATAATGCCACATTTCCAGATTTTTCTTCACAAAATTTGAAGTTCTCTGTTACATTTACTATCCTGCACTTTTTGTTCTTTTGCTGAACTAGCCATGTTAAATAACAGTTAAAAATCGTAAATGTAACACAAATAAACTTTAAAATACAGTTGTGTAAACGAAATTGACTATGCTATGCGTAGACAAACTTTGTGTCAGTAGCAATTGTAGTTGACGACGTAACTAAGGCAAGGCAATAACGAACGAGTATGCTCCCCGCCGCCCCACGACCGATCACTTGCGATTGTTCGAAATACCTCACAGTGAACTTTGTTAGTTTGAAATAAAATGCAAATCATTTTTATCGCAGGCGTACCCAAAATATTGTGTCGCATGCCATCAATGGCACGCGTGCCACTAGTTCGCCATCCTTGATATATATGCACACAATGCGAAGCATGGTGTAATACTAAGTATTACATTGCAATCGGGATAGAAATAATGGCTATTTTAGAGTTTCTCTCCCTTTTAATTTCTTCTCATGCAACAGAGGGCACATTGTCTTGCCAGTCTCTGTTCTTTATCGAAAATTTTCAAGAATCTTAATTCCTTTCATCAAAGAAAAATTCCCATCTTCACCACCAAAAAAATCTCGGATGAGATGTATATTTCAGTACTATGGATAAACTGCATCCCTTAAAAACATTAGCACTAATAATCTCACTATAAGAATTAAAAATGCGTGCAAGTTAAAGATAGAATGAAGAAATTCAGTGCCCGTACTGCGCACAGTCAATTTAGTTGTGGCAAGCTTTAAGTAGCCAATACTGTGTAACAGTACAAGTTGCTTAAAAGGTTAATCATATTATTTTGTTGGATGTATCAATGGTCATTCTCAAATCTGTTTAAATTAAAAATCCATTCTGTTTGAATTTAAAGTATACGGTCTATGTTATTTATTCTGGCCTCAGAAAGATCAATTTTCTAAATCTATTGCTACCCTTGCATCTTTGATTTACTATATGCTTATTGTGCTTTATATAGAACTAGTCACTACCACCCACTTCGCTAGGTATTTTGTGATAATGTACTATTATGCATATTTTTCTGAGAGTTATTGATATCTAAACCTTAACATAAGCTTTCGATCGTATTTAAAAACATTTTTAAAACCCCCACCTCTTGATTTAAACAGAACAGGACTGGAATTTCGAAAATGGAATATATTTATGTCTTACGCCGCCCCCGCATTCTCACCCTTTTGGAGTCTATTTCCACCAAACCAATTTTTAGCGAATTTCTTCTCAGCAAACGAAATACTCTTGCCAAATTTTAAGTCTGTGAGTCAAACAGCTCAAAAATGGAAATTTTTATCTAAAATACCCTTGAAGCCCACTTTGAGAATTGATTTCAACAAAAACAATTTGTGACGGATCTATACGGTTCCTTCTACTAACCTCTTGGGAATTCCTTTTGGGCCATCATTTTTTCAACCAATTTTCCCCGAAGACAGGAAGCGTGATTATGCAAATTAAGTTTATATATATTCTGTATTCGCGAGTTTGGGAGTTAGTGAAGTGAGAATAGATTGGATGCCAAGTGAATAGATGAGAAGTGAAGTAAATCGTCAGTTAAACGTATACGTAGACAGTGTACGAAGCGAGAAGTTGGAATTTTAAGGAAGTGATTAGTTCAACTATCGGAGAAGTGTCTTAAGTCAACGCTAAAATATTAGAAGATTGCAAAAGTTCCGGTACTGTTACCTTTAATCAAGTGAGAAATTATTACAGCGGTCATTAAAATAATAAGTTCTGTATAAAGTTATCTTAAGGTTAGATCTTCAGGATTGGTCATATTCTCCCCACGTTATCTCGTCTCAACCTCGTGCTCTGACTGATCAAAGTTATCTTATTTAGAGTGTTGTGTCTGAGTTGAAATAGGATAAATAAAATAATTGAAGTTCATTGTCGTCTGATCATTTAATTCCTCCTACACCTCTAGCCGGGTTACAAGGAAGAAGGGATGTAAATTCCTAATAAGTTCTTAAACGTTATCAAATCAAAGGATGTCCAAATGTAGAACTCATTTCTTAAACATGTATGTGATTAGTTTTCTATTATTGGCTACATATCACGACATTTGGCGACTTTGCACACATAACCACAAACTCTTCGTTAAGCAAGGTTTTATAAAAAGTTCACTAATAATAAATTTGATTTTTTTTGACGAAAATATGCTCATACGAGGTTTTTTGAAACGTCAACAAAGTTCCATACAAAATTTTGGAATTATTTAATCAACAGTGTGATTTTGTATATACACTCCAAATAAATGTACAAATATCCAAATTTATATGTAAGATAAAGGAGACTTCATTTCTGAACCTCTATAGTGAGTCTTTCTCTAACACATCAGTTCATATTATGCCGCAAATGCAAAACTTACTTTTGTTCATTCATTTTCGCTTATTCTAGAATTTATCATGGTTATTTCAGAGTTTCAGTATTCTCATAAGACTAATAAGCCGAATATAATTTATCCTAAAGTTGAAGGCTATTTCAGGAGAGGCTCAGGTATGATATTTTTATTTCTACAATTTAAGGGTATTAACAAAGCACACACAAATAACTTAAAAAAACTCTAATGACTCTAAAACTCTCTTTTTCATTATGAAATTGTGAAATCAAGTTTTGTATTTACTTCCCTGCAATGCTTAATCTGCATGTTCAACAAGAAATTTCGGGTTGTAGTTAAGGCATTAACATTTCGCTTGATACGGAAATTTTTTTATCCTTTGTTACTTTGAAGAATAAACTCTTAGAGAAAATAATTAGTAAATACATTCATATGCGGAGTGAAAGCACATTGTAAATAATTTTATTTCAAATTTATCAGTGAAAAGAATTCATGGCGAAAGAAAAACAAGTCAACAGATTAATCAATGCAGTTTCGTTTATAAACCAGTACATCCAATAAAAAAAATAGAATTTTAATTACGCTAAGCATTAATCAAGACAGATTTTAATTGAATTAATTTTTGGCGTGACTTTTGTAAAAGATGAGAAACCATTAGCTTACTAAATACAAAGTAGCGTCGTAATTTAAATTACCAGAATAACTTTAAGAGCTACGAAGTAAAATAAATATTGCTACCTTCGGCACTCTAATGTCATTTTATTTATAAAAAATAGCAACCTAATAATAAAGATGGTGAGTAAAAGTTGAGTTAACTTAATATTTAATTATATAGATTATAAATACTTAAACTAATTAAACCAAATTTGAAAAACATACATGCTGATAGTTCGATAACTACTGATTCATTTAAACATGAATACAATTGAAAGAAGTTAATGAAAACAGTAGAGCTGAGAGCAATTATTTGGAAGTCTAAGGATTTCAAATACAAACATTGCCTGTGCATTTCAAGGTTTCGTATAAAGATCACAAACAGAAAAGAAAACTTTTGATACACATGAACAACCTTTAATTTTTAGCATTATATTTTATACGATGAAGAATATTTAAGGAGAAATAGTAAAAAAAAATTTAATTATTAAATGCGATTTTTATCTCATACAATGTAGCACAAAATTAGATTTAAATGGGTACCTTGTTCCCCCTTATACATAATATACTGATATCGAAATCATTTTGTAAATTATTTCAATTTAAAAAAAATATTGCTTTTACATTAAAACTAACAATAATTATCTGCAAATAATATTAATAAAATACTGACTACCTGACTTGGATATATAATAACTTATACTTGCTGATTGTCTTAATACAGGAGAAATAAACATTTTCTTGAGCTTATCTCTGATTATAAGTTTATAAAAATTATCATGTAATAATAGAAAAGCCTACCATGTTCACTTTTTCATCTATATCAAAGCTTGTGTATCACTTCACGGGTCTCACTTACAAATAAATTTACAAAATAATCGAATCGAAGTCATATACTTTATTTGAAAATTGTAGAGTACCACTACTTGACCCTGAAATAAACCATTGGTTCGATTTTCAAGGATTTCAATATTTGAATAAGGCCTTTTGGCTCTTTCAGGTAAAGTAAACACAAAAATATCACCGAATTTAATGATTTTCGTCAAAAGAGGTTGTGTGGGATACTATAAAAATAAGCAGATCTTTAACTGGAATTAAACTGCACTTTCTTGGTTTACCTGTATCAACAAATAATAAAAAATTATAACGAAAAAGAGACTATTGCCGTGATTTGCAAAAGTTTAAGGTCGCTTTCTCGAAATTTCCGAATGTTTTAGAAACAAAAATATAGGTCACTCAATTTAAACGTTGGAAAAAAGTTTTATTTAAAGTACTAGCTGAAATGCCCGTTCTTCGCCCGGGTTAAGTTTTAAAAACAAAAATTTATCTAATACAGAATTATAATATTTTTAGTGAGGGTAAAACCCTGTATAAAAAGTAGTATAACCAAAAATTAAAAATATTTTTTTCAAATGAATGTTCACATTAGAAATAATTTTAAGCAAACTGCAATTTGGCTTTAAAGTAAATAATAATTAAACAAAAACAAATATTTCAATGTAAGAGAGAAAATTATCAAGCTAAAGAGTAAATAGATATGAATGAATGCAAATATAAATAAAAATTACAGAAAAGTGATAGCAGTAGTGAGTTTCTGCTATGGGAACTATGGGAAAAATAACCTGCAATAGATGAACTGAAAGAAAAAATTAACGATAAACTGATTCACTAAATGCTACCATAAATAAGAAATATTAGGAAGCCTTCAACTGAAAAAAAAATTAAATTTCATTGCACCCATACCTCATATAATACTATCTAACATCTCTGTAATACATCTAATATACAGTATTAGATGTAATTCAATACTAAAAACATTTAATTAGTATGAACTAAAATCAAAATCTACCTAAAACAGGTCCCAGTTGAAATAGTTCAGAACCAACAACAGTACTGAATGAAACAAATAATGAACCATGTTGCTAAAAAATTAATTATTGAAACAATACTTTTTTGCAATATTTCTATTAAAAATTATAATTTGATTGCAAAGAGCAAAAGAATGAGGACATACAATGATAAATAACTATAATGACAATTGAAATATATATATCGTATATGGACAGTATAACATAAAATATGCATATGATCTCCAAGAAACTATGCGAGGAACAGATTATCAGAAGCAGCGATAAACCATGATAGTATGAGACGTAAAATCATTTCAGCACTGAATTTTAAAGAAATCCAGAGGGAAATATGAGAAAATCTTTTCAAGGTGCATCCTTTTTCTGTGCAAACATTTTTACAATCACAAATGAAACAGTTTTCTGATTTGCAAGATTGCCAGAAGCAAAGTAAGTCATGACGAAAAATCTGGTCAAAATGGAATCCAAAAGAAAATATTAATTCAAGGTCACCTTATCATAGTTTCAACAAACAGCTTTTTGTTAAAAAAAAAATTATGATTTTTTTTTCCTTCCATTTAAAACAAAAATGAGTTCTTTTTGGTCATAGGGGCCAAAAGGCAAAAAACAGCGATACACAAAAAAAAAACATGGTACATTCTGGTTTCTCATAAATAGGAAGCATTATCTTCACGATATTACCAACATGTTAATAGCAATTAGTTTGAATTCAGTGTTATTTTCTTTCCGTTATATAAAATTTGAGCAATATTTTCTACATTGAACAAAATATTGAATATGCCGATGAAGGAAGAATTATTATTAGGAAGGATGAATATTTATCTTCAACGACAGAAATTAACATAGATAAGTGAAACATGTAACATTTATATGTAAAAAATGTATACAATGCATGTGTATATATACAATCAGCATGAAGAACTGATTGTCAGAAGGAAAATTACTTTGAGCATTTAATCGCACCCATAGTTTCCGTGTTCATCCATAATTTTTCTAACAGATGTTTTTTTTTTTTTTGTGAACAAATGGACATGACAAAAAAAAATTCTGGTAAGAAGTGAATGTGTAGTTTCATTGATTGTAAAAAAAAAAACCCTTTGATATTTGTGTCATGAATAGGTAATCATGATCTATGATTCTGTTTACAAAAGGTCTCACAAATTATTGTTCAGCTGAAAAATAGACTTTTGAGTCTTTGTATCACCTAATTACTGTACCAACAATGATACACAAGAAAAGGATAGTTAAATAAAACTGTGACACTGAAATAGGAATTATAACATCATTTAAATTAAAACGTTATCTAAAACAGAAAAAGTAAGCCTTAATTTTTATAAAATTGCCATAAACAGTTTTGAACAACAACAACAACAAAAAAACACATGAAAGAAAATCTTAAATATTTAAAATTGAAATAAAAGAAACAAATTAATATAAAAGTAACCACACATAGAAAAGAAATTATAAAAAAAATTCAAACCAAAAGATAAATAAATTAAGATTTGATGAAACTACCATAAGCAAAATTTTATACGTGAATAGAAATTCTAACTTAAAAACACAATATTGACAATCTGTTGTTCTCAATTAGTTTGAATTGAATGTCATTTTCTTCAGGTGCATTTTTCTACTTTTTTTTGTTACAATGGAAAAATATGGAATCTGCCAATAAAGGAAAAGGGTACTTATGTATTAGCGTTATCACAGCACCACAATATCAAAATAACAGATTCTTATGTGTCTTATATGGAAAAAATCAAATTTTGGTGAAAAAAGAGCCACTTTGACTGCGGTGACTCTAATACGTTAGTATCAGGAAAAGCAGTACCCTTTTTCAACAGAAGGAAAAGTATTTACTTAAGATTTTATTGACGAATGCCACTGTTCAAAATTACTCGCCAAGTTGGCAACGCTGATTTCACATGTGTTGTGCGCATTAAATTGGCAACCATGTGTTTTGTTTCATCTAATGTCTCTAATAGGTTGCGATAATATGTAAGAACTGAAATATCATAGGAAGATTTTTGGTACTTATGTGTTATTGCAACAATTGCCAACTCTATTAACAACTCGTCAAGTTGACAACTGCGATTTCTTATGTGTTGTCCGCACTGAATTGGCAACCATGTACTTCATATAATGCCATCTCATAGGTTGCGATAATACATAAATACTTATTTTTTTGACAAATGGTCATGCTATGCAGTTGGAAGTAGGCAAGAAGTACCCCTAAAATGTACTGATATTCAGGTGATGACTTATTTTCACGCTATACATAGCCTAAGTACAACAGTATATTCTTAGTATCACTAATTTCAGTTTAACATAAAGAAAACCTCATACATAAATAAAAATTTATATTAGCCTTTGTATTCTTACGTATTAGCATCACCACAGCCAAATTGGCCCTAAGCATATCACGCTATATCCACCAAAATCTGACTAATTTTTTTTAAATATAAAAACACGCAAGAATCTTTGTTATTACTGCTTAGGACCCAAACGGTTAATTCTGATAGGAAGATGCATCGGTCTTCTAGCTAAACATGTTATATATTTTTTCAATAACTAAATTAGTTTAATATACATTGTTTTACCTTATATTTGGTATGATTATTCCGAACCATTTCTGGGTTTAGATTTAATTCTGTCATTTCTTTTCAGCTTAAAAATTTTTGATTTATTCTGTATGTAGTCAATTGTTTTCATATTGTAATACCTATTTTGATTTAAGGCTGTGTCAGGTTTATTAGTCTATTTTCATTTTGACCTTTATATGTATACATTCGATTCTTCTGTACTGTTTCTGGTTTTAGATTTAATATAGCCATTTCTTTCCCAGCTTAAGAATTTCTGATGACTTAAGTGTTGTTTTCAAAAATTTCGATTCATTATAAGAAGAAACAAACACATAGGCATCAAAGTGTCCACCACTCCAAGTTTTTGCCACTGAACCTCATGTTTTTAACACAGTTTGAAAATTCTCACCAAAATACAGCAAAGAGATATCCCTTATGAAAAATCTGGAAACCGAAAGAACAGAGTTCAGACAGCCTGTAACTCAGAAGCGGAGCAGTAAGTCCTAGGGTTCAAAATGGCAGTTTTATACGCTTCGCCAGATGAGTAGTTGTTCAATTCATGATCAAGTGTAAATCCCTTAAATCTATTCCAGTTGTTGATAATAAATGAACAGCCCGTCGAACAATAATACTGGATTGCACACAGCAAATAAGAAATGGAACTGAAGAGACAGGAGCCCTCACCATCATTTGGGACAGCTTGGCAAAGGAATGTATCATACCTAAAATTCAACAACTCGTATACTTGGGTCATTGTTTAGAACAACATATTAATCAACATTAACAATTGAAAATAATTACCTCTAATGGTAGTTCATAAAATAAACGTGGCACTTAACCTAAAATAGTAATTACAACATTTAAAAAAACATCTAAATAATCAACATTAACAACTGAAATCCATAAAAATGCATATTAAACCAATTCAATTTAGAATTATTGTAAAAAAAATTATAACATGAAACCCTAACTACAAAAAAAAATCAGAAATTCTGGAAGATAAATGACAAAGTTTAATCTAAAACCAGAAACAATACAGAAGAATCAAATGAATACATGTAAAGGTCAAAATGAAAAAAGAATAATAAATGTGACGCTGCCTTAAACCAAAACAGAAATTACAATAGAAATACAATTGACTACACACAAATCAGAAACTTTTAAGCTGAAAAAGAAACAACAAAATTAAATCTAAACCCAGAAATGGTTCGGATTAATCATTCAAAATATAAGCAAAACAAAAGTGTATATTAAACGAATTTAATTTAGTTATTGAAAAAATACATAATAGGCTTTTTTAGCTGGAAAACCAATGCATCTTTTAACTGTTATCTACTGTTATCAAATTAGTGTTGCCAATCGGAAAAATAAAATTTAGAAAAAACATTTTTTTAGGATGATTTTTTCGAAAAACATATGTAATTCCTCCAATAAGAGTTAAAACAACGAATAAATACAACCATAAATAAGTAAATTTACTATAAAATGTGCTAAAATTCCACCCAAAACAGCTCGAAACATTAATTTTCGCAAAGTTAAGAATTCGCCAAAGTCACAAAGGCATGGCTGATGACGTCATATCTCCATTTAACTGAAAAATCGCATAAAAATTGAATTTAAAAAAATCTAAAGTGAATTTCGAAAAAAACTCCTCAAGGTTAATAGCATAACGACCTATAGCTTCTACATGCCAAGTTTAAAATTTCTGAGTTGCTGAAGTTGGCCGGAACACAGCTGAAACACACAAACTTTTCTCTGATTAGTACAGATTTAGCTGCAAAATCGCTTAAAAATTGAATTTTAAAAAAATCTAAAGCTAATTTCGAAAAAAACTCTTCGAGGTTAATAGCATAGTGACATATAGCTTCTACATGCCAAGTTTCATACTTCTGGGTTGCTTAATTTCGCTGGAGAACAGCTGAAACACACAAACACTTTCTTTTATTAGTATAGATTATACGGAGATATTCCTCATTAAATACAATCATTCCTTTCTGTATAAGCAAACCATTAAATGTATAAAGTCACTATCATCCAATAAGTGTACACAAAGTTTAATAGAGATGGAAATGGATAAATGTGTGTGTGTGTGAAACCCCTTAAACCAGGGGTACTCAACATTTTTTCCGCAGGGCCACATACTTGAAACGAGTTTAAATCCCTTCTATCTTCTTCTTAATCCCTCTTAGGGTAATGTGTAGCCTTAATCTTTCTATGAAACACGCACAAAAAATATTTACTTTTATGCATCTTTTAATGAGTTATGGGTTAGTTTCGATTCCTCTCCCCTGTTTACATTCTACTATCAAGAAAAGGAAATTGATAGCAAAATTGATAGATTTGCTTGCTTGCTTGATATAATTTTCCACTAAATTTCTAGTACATTATTCTTAAATAATTGGATTTCTTAGTGTAATGGGCCATAACCGGAACCCAGGTTGAGTTTTACTGCCTTAAACAGTTAAACTACTTAACTGATTATTTATATTTATTCTCAAATATTCGAACATAATGTAAAGGCACTTCTGTCGTTATTCTTTTCCCTTCAACCACTTTCCATGTTTTATAACTAAGTACACAGAAAGCAAACTGGATTTTTACTCTGTTTATGTGTCAACAGAAAAGTTAATGAAATGTATAAAAATGGATGTTATGTTATTTTACTCGGAATAGTTCAAATATATATTTACTCTTTTTCAGGTTTCCTCGGATGAGGCAAGTACACAAGTTAAAAAACAATTTGTTTTCCTTTTCTTGTCTAATTTGAAAACGAATGAACAAAGAAACGAAAATTTTGAAGGAAATGTGCACTAAGTAGTTTTTTATTGAATGCAGCAAACAAATTTTCATAAGTTTAACCCTAGCATACAAAAATACTTGGCGAAAAAAGTTCATTCCTGGAGAAATCAACATATCACAGTTGTATGAGAAAAAATGGGGTGATAACATTACAAAAGTCGGTTCAAAAAAAGAATGTGTCCACTCTTGCTATTTTTTAACTACATCGGTTATCCATGCGACCAATTAAGTTACCAGACACCGAAACGAGAAGTGAAGATCAGACATGGAACAACCATTGTTCTATCTCAGGGGTCGGCAACCTTCTTGCTGTGGTGTGCCAAACCAATCTACCAATATGATTCAAAGTGCCACATATTGCGATTCCAGCGGAAATGCATGCAAAGTTAGGGAATGGAGATCAAGAATAAAAATTTAAGAGTTTTGTTATATACAGTGTCTGACAATAAAGTTCGGTGAATAGTCCTGTAACATTAACGGGGATGAAATATTAACGAAAGTTACCTTGCTTTCCTTCGAAATAGTCACCTCCTATAACTATGTACCATTGAGATCTGCTATACATATCCCAGAAACTTTGCAAGAAGTCTTCTTTTGGGATAGAGTTCAAAAGCCTCATCAAGTTTAGTTGGATGTCAGGAATATCTTAAATATAGATAACACCTTATTCCTAAATTCTGAGTAACAATTTGTCGCACGGATTCAAGGTTATTCTGAAGTTCATCCGCTACCATGCGTCTAGTTAATTGACGATATTTAGTCATTAATATCCTCACTTTCTCCATGTTTTCGTCACTGACGGAGGTCGCCAGTCTTTCGCAACGTAGGATGTCAGAAACACTTTCCCTGCTTTTCGAAAACGGGAGAACCACTCTTCATGGACACACACTTCACACACTTCGTATACATACTTCATGGACAGTGCTTGATCTACATAAACACGTACCAGTACGACATAAGTTTCTTTGATATCTTGCCTAGCTTAAATCAAAACTTTAAATTCATCTTTGTTCGTTCATTTTCCTGTTCTCAATTAAGAACCAACGTACTAAACAAGCACTTCGTAAAACAAGTCTTACACGGAACACAAATGAGCCACAACTGAACAACAGTGGTAGCAGATGGTCAGCACCTGCCGCTACGCATGTGCAACGTTTTAATTCGCCAGTGTAACCAGAATGGCCGTTCTGACTTCATTCACCGAACTTTATTGTCAGAGGTTGTATTATGTAATATTTAAAGGAATTTATTAACAATATAAACATAAAACATAATTCGTTCAACATTGATAAAAAATTAAAATCTTACACATATTTTGTATTACGTAACCTCTAGAATTAATTATTATACATAATAAAATAAATTAAAAAGCCCCCCCCCACTCAAAAAATATAAGTATTCCTTCCGTACAATTAAATATTTTAATGCGTACCTTTTGTCCCTGCACCTCTCTATTTT
The DNA here is from genome assembly GCA_019973975.1 of Trichonephila clavata. NCBI lineage: Eukaryota > Metazoa > Arthropoda > Arachnida > Araneae > Nephilidae > Trichonephila > Trichonephila clavata. Next base: position 95,405 of record BMAO01018195.1, on the reverse strand, counting down.
ACACCGCAATATCAGAGAAATATACGTTGTACTTTATACTTAATACGATTCTGAATGTTCACTTAAGACAATTTCTTACGCAAACCCCTACTTGTCATACAAGAAATGATTTGTTCACAGAAAAAATATGTAGACCCAAAAGTGTCAAGCATAGCACATGAAATCTTTTCTTCAAAAAACCAAATCTCTCCAGAAATAACATCCAAACATTTTAAATATCTGTCATTTTATCGTTAGTCCTTTCCATATTTCAGATGGTGTTAGTCAAATAAGTTCCAGTTCAAAATTATCAACTTAACTAAAAAATTGACTAATTTGTAAAGAGGTGTAAGGTGCCACTAAAAATTGTACAGCGTGCCAAATTTGGCACGCATGCCATAGGTTGCCGATCCGTGCTCCTGTAACAACCTTGAAAGAAAAATTTAGTGTGTCTATTGAGGAAGCCCTAATATGCTTGATCGGATTTAGGTCAGGATACTGAGTTGGTCATTAAATATTTGCTCTGAATCGTGATCCTCAAGATAACCTTCATAAAGCACAGTCTAATGAGCTCTTGCATCAATGAATTTATTTCCAATACTTGCGATATATGGGCGAAATTGTCTCGATCAAGGTTCTCATCTCAAAATCTCACACCAGTCAGAGGTGAAGGTTCGTGTGATCATAGAGAGAGATATCTGCCCAAACCCTGTCTCCAACATCTCCGTAACTGTGTCTTCAAACATTGTTGGGTTGGTTATATCTAGTGCTTTGTTCTCTCCTTACGATAACACAGTTTCGAAAAGAAACACGAGCAAAAAATACAGCAATTCAAATCCTTAATTGTAATTTCTCATACATCAAATAAAATGCCCAGTCCTTGACAGATATCTCTTAGGGGCTTCATCCTCGTATTGGTTGAAAAGAATCTTCTAAAAGCTTTTAAAGTTTTTTTTTTATTTAATCCTCCTTGAACCTTTTGGACTTTTCTAATTTCAACTACTTTTTCACCAAACTTGGTGACATTTAACGAATAGGATTAATCGACAAGATCACTCCTATATTTACTTTATATCCGTTGAAGAACATTTTCTCTTACCTCACAAACGATTTTTACGGCCGCAATACTTACTTGGTAGAAAAATGAATAAACTCTTAACTTTCTGTAGCAATAGATATTAAGCAAGGATAGAAAAATTAAAGAACCTTCGTACCAAAATAAAAATATTTTTTCCTTGTAGACCGAAACCTACGCCGGAACCAGAACGTTCTCAATAACACAAAACAAGCACAATTTCGATTTTCGAAGGATTATTATTTTCAAAAACAAAAAGACTCCATAAATAAAAAAAATTGTGTCAAACAGTCTGTATACTTTTCTTAATATACTATAACGTAAATTTTTTTAAATGTGTAGAATATTTTTAGAAATATAAGGATTTCAAAAAGTACACCCCAAAAGGGGATTTCGTGTACATGATGTTGATTAAGTACCTCTCTCTGTGTGTCTTTTTCCTTTTATAACATATACAACCACAAAACATGCTGTTTTAGTTACGAAATTATACCGTTATTTAAATACTCTCTAGTTTGTTATATTTTATTGCTTATAATTTTTTTAAAATTTGAATCTCGACTTATTGAAATTTTGATAAAAATGGTACTTTTTTTTGTTTGTGTAGTAAAAATAAAAATACTAACTTTTCAGGAATTAAATTAGTAACATAAAATGCATTATTAATATTCAAAAACCCATATTAAGTTTCACTAAAATGTAATTGATAGATTTTTCTATGTATGTACTTAAATACTAGAAAAACACATTTTGCGTAATATGAAGGGAAAAAAAACTAAATAAAATGGTACAGACCTAACATTTGATATTTAAAGCATTCCAGAACTGTATTTATCTTACATGAACACTTCTAAAGCATTCTTGTTCCTTTTATTTTGTCTTTCAGTAGTCTAGCTTTTTTGATGGCTTTTTGAACCGTCATCTCGGCTTCACAAATTCTTACTTTGTCAATTTTTCGAAGGTCTCCGCAAGTGTTAATCCCTGAATTTATTTTTAGTTCTCTTAATATTTCTGTTCTTGTGCATATGCACCTTCATTAAAGCATATCACTGCGCGCATTACACCAATTTGCAAATTTTTTTCTCTTCACAAATGTGATTTTTGGAACTTGATTTCACACACAGTTATTGAAGCTTTCATTTGGGTTCTGGATACGATCATGCAAACATTTTAGTAAAAGTTCTTTTGCAGTTAAGTCTCTAAATATATATGCTTTTAAAATTATATACATGTTTTTATAAATATGCTTTTAATCATATGAACTGGTTCTGGGAGGGAATGTTCGTGGGTATACTTTTATCCAGATTCAAGACTTTTGTTGTAACAGCACCAGCGCGCGCTCTGTTATTTATATTTTAAAACTTCAATTACTCGGGTAAGCCTAAACCGGGTAAGCGTTAAACCTATACGTTATACATTTTTGTAATCAACATTAAATCTTTTTTTTTTAAGATAAAAATTGAAAACAAATTATTTTTTTGAAAGTTAAGAACGTTTTGGTTTTTTTAAGATTTTCAGCTATTATGCATTTTTGATTAAATAAAACTGGTTTAAGCAACAAATTTTTACATAGATTAAAGCAGTATGATTTTTTATACCATTAAGTTATCCGTTTTCATTTTTTTTGCTATATGTATTAGCTATTTTGCCTAACCTAAAAGTAAAAAAGGAAACTTTTAGTATGGGATGTTACTGGTTGTAATTTTTTCTTTGGGGGCAAGATATAAGTTTAAAACTTGAAAAAAATTGCTTTTTATGCTTGTGAAAATTAAAGTCTAAAATAACTTTGCAAAACGGCAACAAAAAATATAACTATTTTTTTTATAATACACACTTGAGATTCATTATATTTAAAACAATTATAGCCACTTCGGCACAATTTTTTTCAATTATAGATATTTTAACAATCCAGTTAAGGTGGACTAAAAAGGAATTATTTGAATTTATATGTTGAAATTTGTGCAAAACACTTCCGGTTCTCTATTTTGCCGGATTCCAGTTTCCGTTGAATGCACACACACACACACAATCAATGTATTTTATATTTCAGACTCACAATCTCAACGAGGTTCGTAGTTTAGTTGGAATGTTATTCTACAAACTTCAATTATCCAATCTGAAACCTTTGCTCTATGATATATTTAACGTGCACTAGCGGTGGTGTTCAATAGGAATTGTGAATCCCGAACCTGTCCTCAAACTTTTAAGAGTCCATTGTTGCCTCAATGAAATGACTGCTGGTCCGTTATGGTTACTAGGGTGACCAAGTGTTCATAGCCGCGAACTTAAGACCAGGATAAATCCCTCATGGTTTTAAAGCCTAGTGGTCAAGGTATCGGATCGTAGCTGGCGTGTCATGAGTTCGAGCCCAGTACCACGAAAAGACCCACCGCGTAGGGGAAGCAATGCACGTTAAATCTGTCAAGAACTAAAACGGTTGGTGTCGTGTGGTAGTTAGGAGAGGTGGTGACAGCGCAGGTGTCGTCCTCGTCACTTGACCATGATCCAAAAGTACGAGGTCTGTTGCCAAATGTCCTCGTATAGCTGAATAGTGCGACGTTAATATTCACTCATTCATTTCTTCATTGGAAGGGCTGATGCATGTTAAATCTATCAAGGCTCAAAGTCCTCCCGTTGGTTTGATGTAGAAGTTTGGAGGTGGAGTCCTAGCCAAGAGTTAAAAAATACGATATCTGTCGCCAATAAATTCGTGTAAATAAAAAAAAATCCATAAAAATCGGATTTGGGTGGTCTTTTATTGAAGACAGTCAGAGATATTAAAGTCACAGTATAAAGCAACACGAGGGCTATTGGTGACGGACCTTGCAATTTTGAACCTCAGTCAAGTGATGAGGATGACACCTGAGAGCTGGCACCCCACTCTTCTAACATCCACACCATACTAGTGTGATGACTTTGAACCACGACAGATTTAACGTACAATAGCCCTTCTGCACGGTAAATCTTTAATGGCATCAGGACTCGAACCCCCGACTAAAAGTCACCAACCACGAGTTCGTGACCATCCACTAGGCAACCGTGTCAGGTCTGTTATCAAAAACAAGAAAATAAGTTTTAGCTAAGCGCAATTCACTTCACATTACAATAATAATATTTTTCCTATCTATAGCTCAGACCTCTGTAGAGAGTCTGGACTATGGATTTTGAAATATATAACTTAAAAGTGGATTTATTCATATTTCAATGCATCAGATGTTGGAACTTCCACTTCCAGCAAAAACCGCTAACTGAACTGTTAGCTGCAACTGTGACTGTATGTGTTTACCTTTTGTAACCGAGAATGTAAAATCGGACGTTAAGAGCAATCGCTCCTAATATTTCCTGCTGTAACTCAATTATTTTACAAGCTTTTTTCTATTCAACCGTAGCATGTTATTAACTAGCTATTAAATTTTGTTTAGAAAAACAAAGACTCATCATTGATTACGAGTATGCGTAACATTTGGATTCACGGAATAGGTTTGCTCGGACCCGATCGACTTCGAGACTAGCTGTAAAGAAAAGGTAAGCTTTTACCTTAATTTTGTTGGATATAGGCTTTGTAGCTAGATGTAAAAATATTTACAATTAATATCAGAGTTGAAACATTTTACCTCAAAAACACCGTTTATTACTTAAATTGGTAGTAACTCTGAAAAAAGTGTGAATTTTTCAAAAATCCTAGTTCAGACTCTCTGGAAAAGCCTATATATAGGCAAAATGTTATTATTATTCAAGCATTCTCCATAAAAAGAGAATGCTCTGAAAAAAGGGAATTCTATGTCTATTTTTTACCAAAATATTGCATTAAAAAGCGTTTTTATTGTACTAATATTCTTAAAAACAATTTTATATTTGTATTCTAATCTAAGGGACGATAAATATTGGAAAAAAATATTCGTTTGTACGCTTTTACGAAATCACAATTCCAAACGTAGTTCGGATCCCTTAAACTATTTTTAAGGAGCATTTAAAATATTTTTGATTTATTTGTTATTATATCATATTAAACCGCGAAATGGAATATAATAAAGGGAATTCTATGTCTATTTTTTACCAAAATATTGAATTTAAAAGCTTTTTTTTATTTTTCTAATATTCTTAAAAACAATTTTATATTTGTATTCTAATCTAAGGGACAATAAATATTGGGAAAAAAATATTCGTTTGTACGCTTTTGCAAAATCACGATTCCGAATGTAGTCGGATCCCTTAAACTATTTTTAAGGAGCATTTAAAATATTTTTGATTTATTTGTTATTGAATCATATTAAACTGCGCAATAGATTATTATAAAAATAAATTTTCTAAAAAAAACTATTAAAAACTGTGAATATATTCTCTTTTACTTTAAGTTTGCTTTCATAGGGCTGCTAGCATCAAAATTCTTATGCCATCCTGGTCAGACTTCAGAAGTCGATATTAGTTATCGCATTTCTGCAGCTCCGTTGCCATCGAAGAATAAAGAAGCGTTAATATTTTTTAAAGGGCCGATTTTTATTGCTTACGTCAACCGAATGTTGCCTGAAAGCCACGAAATCGAAGAAACGCTTGATAAATTGGCCTTAGAATGGGACATTGATTCTAATAGATGGTCTGATTAGGACTTAGGGGATTTTTTTTATCTGTTTTTTATTATTTGTTTGTTTCACTTATATAAGGATACAAATATAGTTGAACTTCAGAGAAATACTTTAAACGCATCTACTTTCATACAGGATTTAACGAAATCGACAGCGATGGTTTACAGCGTTTATTTTCAATGAATCTAATATTTGACGTAATCAAAATGTATATACAGTAGAAATTCGAATAAATAAAGACAACATACAAAATTGCAATGAGATAAGCATTACACGTTTTGAAGAACGGGCGATAATAGAGCTGCAAGAGTAGAATTAAGGTATCCGACTACTTGCGACAACTTTTTTAAAAACAAAATTGAAGGTCTGGGATTTTTTGTGGTTTTTAGATTTATTTAATTAACTTTTTAAAAAGTTTAAGAAAAATAGTCGAAAATAATAATAGAAAAAGAAAATATTATAACTAAAATGGGTAAAAATTTTCAAAAAATTACATAAACGGGGCCCTATTAGTACCAAAAGTTTATAAGCAATTTTTCAATTTTAAAGTGTTGGTTTGCAATTCATTTTTGAAATGATCTTCAGAATAAGATATTTTAATTTTTTTACAAAAACTAGAGCACTCTTTATCTTAACTATTATATGAAATTGCTAATAAAACAGTGATTATTGCCCATATAAGGGATTGTAAATTTTGTAATAAAATAATGATTGACTAATCTGGAGGTTAAAAACACTTCTACTATTATACAGAACATACACAAATTTCAGTTAGCTGTTTTCAAAACTGTTTGAGCAATCTCTGTCCCCGTTCGAGCATTTTAAAGAAAAACACATTTCGAGTAAAACGCAATTTAAAGTATGACATCTTGCTTAAAGTGGTGGCCTCTGCTTTAACTAAAACATTTGTAGTTTTTGTTCTAGTGATCGGAAATTAATAAACTTTGTATTTTTATAAAGATAATAAGATGACTCATTAAATAAAATCATAAAAAATGTCAATTTTTGGCAAAGTTCACAATTATAGGGTAGTTAGATACCTTAAGAAAACCAAGACGTGTTTCACCTTCGGGAAATCGATTTTTTGATTTTTATCTTTAAAAAAAAGTAAATTTAATGCTTAATCCAAAAATGTATAACATATATAGGTTTAAAGCTTAATACCCAAGTAAATTGCAGTTTTAAAATGTAAACAGCTATTGCGGTTACAACAAATGTTTTTGTATCTGGAGAAAAGTATATCTACAAACATTCCCTCACAGAACTAGTTCTTGTCAAGATTAATAACATAATTACAAACATATACATAATTTTTAAACATATATTTAGAGACTTAACTACAAAAGAACTTTTACTAAAATGTTTGCATGACCGTTCCCAGAACCCAAATGAAAGCTTCAAAAACTGTATATGGAATCAAGCTCCAAAAAACATAATTGTGAGCACACAAAAAATTTGCAAATTGGTGTAATGGACGCAGTGATGTGCTTTAACGAAGATGCACATGCAGGAACAAAATTATGAAGAGCAATAAAAATAAATCTTGGCATAAACACTTCTGAAGGCCTTCGAAAAGTTGACAAAGTTAGAATTTGTGAAGCTGAGATAACAGTTTAAAAAGTCAGTAAAGAGACCAAGACTACTGAAAGACAAAAAAAAAAGGAGGATGCTTTAGAAGTGTTCATGCAAGATGAATACAAATCTGGAATATTTTAAATATCAAATTTTAGTAAGCTGTACCATTTTATTTAGTTTTTTTCATATTACTCAAAATGTGTTTTTCTAGTTTTTAGGTACATCCATAGAAAAATCTACATATTATATTTTGGTGAAATTTGGTGTGAGCTTTTGTATAATAATAATATATTTAATGCTACTAATTTAATTCCTGAAATGTAAATATTTTAATTTTTACTGCCAATTTTCTACAAAAATTACCATTTTTATCAAAATTTTAAAAAATCAAGATCCAAATATTTTAAAGAATTTCTAAGCAATGAAATCTAAAAAAAACCTAGAGCATTAAAATAAAGGTGCAATTTTGTAACTAAAACAGCATGATTTGTTGTTTTATCTATATATATAAAGGAGAAAAGCGACTCACTCACTGACTGACTGACTGACTAATCACGAAATCTCTAAAACTATTCAACCTACAGACTTGAAATTTGGTAGACATGTTCCTTTGATAGAGTAGACATCAGCTAAGAAAGGATTTCCCGAAATTCGAAAGGCAAGGGGCGTTACGGGGGTTAAGGGCTTTAATAATAATTGTTTCCATGCTTAAACTACTTGATGTACAATCTTGAAATTGGGTAAGCGGATTCCTTTTAGAGAGTAGAGATCCGCTACAAAATGAGTTTGGTGAAAATCGACCCCCAAGTGGCGTTGCAGGGGCTTAGGGGGCGTTATAGATAATTATTTCCATTTTTAAACTATTTGACGCACTATCTTTAAATTTGATATATAGATTCCTTTCGTAGAATAATGATCAGTTACAAAACGGGTTTTGTGAAAACAGACTTCTAAGTGGCGTTGCGGGGGATTAAGGGGCGTAATAGATAATTATATCCGTTTTTAAACTACTTCACCTACCTGCTTGAAAATTGGTAGGTAAGTTTCTTTCCTGGAGTAAATATCCGCTACAAAATGGGTTTTGGGAAAATTGACCCCCAAGGGTGTTACGGGGGCGGGGGTTTAAGGGGCGTTATAAATTTCTATTTTTAAGTTATTAGACGTACAGTCTTGAAACTTAGTAAGCAGATTCCTCTCATAGGGTAGAGATACGCTAAAAATGGGTTTCGTGAAAATTGCCCCCAAGTGGCGTTGAGGGGACTTAAGGGGTGTTATAGATAATTATTTCCATTTTTAAACTATTAGACGCACAGTCTTTATATTTGATAAAGAGATTTCTTTCATAGAGTAGAGATCAGCTATAAGAAGGTTTTGTGAAAACAGACCTCTAAGTGGCGTTGCAGGGGAATAAGCGGCGTAAGAGATAAATATTTTCGTTTTTAAACTATTTGACCTACCTGCTTGAAAATTGGTAGGAATGTGTCTTTCATGGAGTAAATATCCGCTACAAAACGGGTTTGGAGAAAATTGACCCCCAAGGGGTGTTGCAGGGGGTTAAGGGCAGATATAAATAATTATTTCTTTTTTTAAACTATTAGACTCACAGTCTTGAAATTTGGTTAGCAGATTCCTCTCATAGGATAGAAATACACTGCAAAATGTGTTTTGTGAAAATCGACCCCTAGGAGGTGTTGCGGGGGTTCAAGGGGCGTTATTGATAATTTTTTTGCATTTTTAATTAATTGGACGCACAGTCTTCAAATTTTGATAAGCAGATTCCTTTCATAGAGTGCAATTCCCCTACAAAATGGGTTTTGTGAAAACAGACCCAGAAGTGGCGTTGCGGGGGCTTAGGGGCGTTATAGACAATTATCCCCATTTTTAAACTGTTAGACGTACAGTCTTGAAATTTGATAAGCAGATTCCTTTCGTAAAGTAGAGAACCGCTACAAAATGGGTTTCGCGAATATCAACTACCAAGTTTAATTTCGGGAGATTAAGAGGCGTAATCGATAAATATTTCCATTTTTAAACTACTTGATCATCCTGCTTGAAAATTGGTAGGCATGTTCCTTTCATGAAATAGAGTTCCTCTAACAAAGAGTAAAATGAAAATTGACCCCTAAAGATGTTTGCGAGGGGTCAAGAGGAGTTACAGAAACAAATTCCTGTTTTTAATTGTTAGACCCATATACTTGAAATTTTTTAAGCATGTTTTTTTTTGTTGAATAGGGATCCACTAATAATAAATTTTAAGCAAATCAATTTCTGGGGGTTGCAGGGGGTTACTGGGACGTATTGACAAAAAAAATTACTTTTTTCGAGCTACAAGGACTATAATAATGAAATGTGGTTTGCATTTTTCTTTTGTTGAATTGAAATCCGCTAAGAGCGGTAATTTTGGAAAACGGCTCTCAACGGGATTACGGGGATATTTATAGTAAAACTTTTGCATTTTTCTGTTTGATTTAGACTTGAAATTTGGCTTGCATGTTCAATTTACGGAGTAGAGATCCACCACGAAAATTGGTTTTGCGGGAATCCACTTGGTTTTTGAGTTACGAAAGAGCAATCATCATTCTATGCTTCAATTTTAGAGATTTTTAGAAAATAAAAATTAGATGAGTTCTGCCCTTTTTTTTGCGACAGTTAAAGGTATAAGTATATTTTTCAATACAATCGAATTCTTAATGCTAGGACTTGGATATCAATAATTTATACATATATATAAGCAGTAAAAATTTATAAAACATCATGAAATACCCAGCGAAGCGGGCGGGTAACAGCTAGTGTGTTATAAAAGGAAAACTACAGGTACCTAATCAACACCATGTATAAGCCGCCCATCCGGTATAGTGGTCAGTGAAGCTGACTGCGGTGCCGCAAGGACTGGGTTCGAATCTCGGAGAAGGCATGGATGTTTGTGTTGTAATCCTTTCTTTTGTCTGTGTTGTATGCCCCGCGTTATACATTGCGTGGTGCACGGGGTTTATAAATGTTTAAAAAAAACACCACGTATACGAAAGCTCCTTTTGAGGTGTACATTTTCAAATCCTTATATTTCTAAAATAAAGGTACATAATTAAAAGTTTTATGTTATAGTATATTAAGAAAATGTAGATTGGGGGACACAATTTTTTTGTTTATGGAGTCTTTTTGTTTTTGAAAATAATGTTCCTTCGAAATTTTGTTTGTTTTGAGTCATCGAGAACACGTCCCGGTTCCCTTAATAATAGTAGACTTTGATGTATGTGTTACCGTTAACGTGTGATATCTGTTATTTCATAGAATAACTAATTATTTCATGAAGTAACTAGACAAGTCAGTTAATGTATAGAAAATTATATGCTTTAACTAGGTATTCTATAGAATAACGATTACTTAATTGTTAAAGTATGAAATACGGCACTCAAGTTCTTTGAACCGGTTCCAGCTGCTTTTAGTCAGATTAGAACCGTTTATAGCGACTTTGGGGAAGGATTTTTCTAATTAGGTACAAGAGATGGCCAAAAAAAATATTACTCTGGTTCTCAGTTCAAGATATGTGAGCGAGAATTGAGATCCAATGAAGAAGTTCCGAATATTGACACGACGCTTCTTTCTTTTGCAACAGCTCAAAGTTGCGGCACTGGGCAAGGATTTAAAAAGCTCTTGTCTAAAAAAAATGTGTAATAGTAAAATGTGTGCTTGTTTCAAAAATAATATGCAATTCAAAGTGTCATCACAGCAGTCCTTGCTCTAATAAATAATATAAAGGTATTTCAAAAAATTTTAATTAATATTCTCTTACATTTTTGTTTGAAACTTTTACACGATGTTTTTATGAAGCAACAGTCTTTCTTCCGAATATGTATTTCTTTTATAATATTTAAAGAGAACTATATTTCTGTGCATTACATATTCTTTTTTTCCTTTCCGTTTAACTATTGTTAGCAATAGGAGCAATAATAAACTATATCATCTGCTTTTCCTTATTATTTATCGACTAATCATCCGCAATAGCTATAAAATGTATTTTTCGAGAGATTTTAGCTATTTTTAATCAATTAATTCATAAAATAACTTTGAAATTGCTTATTTTTCATTTTAATAATCTATCATTAGTTATTTAATAGAATAACTAGGTAAAGTATCAAATTTTTCATCTGTTATATACTTTAAAAGACTTGTCTAGTCATTTCCTAAAATACCTCGCTCTTCTATGAAATGACTGAATTACACTTTTTAACGATAACATATATATCAATAAATTAGGATAGCAATAAATATATATTAAGGTAGAGATTTTAACTGTTAAATTAAAACTAACGTTTAAAAAAAGGCTTGTAATAGATTCCTAACATTTGATATTTAAAACATGGATATACATCTATGTATATAAGTATTTCTTCTATGTACACACGTGCGCGCGCACACACATATATATACAATGAAAATCGTTTAACGTGAAACTGAGGGGGACTGAATATTTTTCGTGTTAAAAAGATTTTGTGTTAAGGATATTGCAAAAAACATATATGCACAAAATTAGCTTATTAGGATGCATTTTATTTATATAGTATGTGTTATCATGTTTTATCTTCCATTTAGTTTTGTCTCTTTTATTATTGCTGTTAGTAAAGTAATAAAAATTTTACAATTTCGTTTTTTTTTATAATATTTTTTTATTTAAATAATTTTTTCCATGAGATAAAAAAAAAAAAAAAAAAAAAAAAAAAAAAAAAAACTGCCAGAAAAATCAACTATTACAGATGAGATTTTTTGTCGGTTTGTTAATTTTTTTTTTTTTTTTTTTTTTTTTTTTTTTTTTTTTTTTTTTATTTTCGTGTTAGAGAAAAATATGCATGAAAATACTTAGTAGTTTGTCGGGAAAGCACTGTGTTATTTTGTGTTTGCTGATGTTTCGTTTTAAGCATTTTCGCGTTAAATGTATTTTACTCGCAGTGTGTGTGTGTTTTCTTAGGAGAAAAGAGACTCACTCACTCTTCAAGATGTCTCTAAAACTTGAAAGATGTACAGACTTGAAATTTTGTAAGTAAGTTTCTGTTGTTGAGTAGAAATTCACTAAAAACGAGGTTTTTGGAAATCGGCTTCGAAGAAGGGTTGAGGAAGGAGGGTACGGAATCGTTTTAGATTTTAAAAAAATTCTCATTTTTGTGTGTGTGCACTATTACACTTAGACTTGAAATTTGGAAAACATTCTCATTTGTCGAGTAGAAATCAATTAAAAATGGGTTGTGCTGAAATCCACTCTTGGAGGCGTAAAAGATAATTATATTTATTTTTGAAATTCAAATCTTATCCTTTTTAACCACTTCCACGCTCATTTTATTTCTAGGTTATAAATTAAAAAATGTCAATCTTTTTAATACTTTTTTTCAAGCATATTTATTTTTTCAAACATAATAGCACATACGCATACAAATTTTTTTTAAAATTAATGTAAGAAAATCCATTTAAATAAATGAGTAATTAACCTGCTAAGTTGGCTTTCTGTATGGTAGAAATCATTAGACTTTGAAGTCAATTCACACGAGCCATAAATATAAAGCTTAGAATACCTAGTTTTTAGTTTTAATTTACATAAATGATTATAAAATTATTAATCAAATTTGATTGTGAATGATACGTTCGAAAACGCGGTATGTCACATAATCCAACATCGCAATTGGACAGTAGAAGCTTTTGCTCTTCTTATCATCTTCTCATTACTGTCTCTCTTTGAGCAGCTCATAATACACTGTCGCGTTGAATTATTTTTTTTCTCTGTTGGGGGAATCAAACAATCGTGAATGGAGGTGCTCAGCAGATGGCAGAAAATTCAACTGAGTGGTACTTCACAATAATTCGAAACCACAAAAAGCCTATGTGAAATAATTCGGGAAAGGCTGATTGCCCAGTGCACGAGTTACACTCAGGATGAGTGAGCCAGGATGGTAGGTTTTGCCTGCCCGAGCTCGGCTCGGGAAAAGCCAGGGTGGGGTTAAATCAAGATGTCCTCTATCCATGTGGCCAGTTTAGCATTAACCGATCAAGCCTGTTGGAAGTATTGCGTTATTGGAGTAAACACGTGCAAATGCATGCTGACGGAAAAAGGACGAATCAAGATGAAGTTTCTTGTGAAACAAGAAATCAGCCACGAAAACATTTCGAATATTAACCAAGGCTTATAAAGATGAAACTTTGCCTCGTGAACATGTGTTTGAATGACATACGCGGTTTTCAGGAGGAAGGGACAGCATGGAAGATGATGAACGTGCTGGGCGCTGAAAGTCAGCGATTGCAGACCAAAACAATGCCAAAATTCGTGATGTGAGTGGGTTCTCACTCCCATCAGCGGTCAGACTGTTAATCAACTCTATCACATTGAAGCATTACAAAAACTTCGGGAAAATTAGGAAAACAGACAAGAATGGAGAGTGATGGGATGGCTGTTGCACCAAGACAGTGCCCCCGCTCCCTCTGTCAAGCAGTTTCTGACGAGCAAAAATATTACTGGGATGGGGCATTCTCCTTATTCATCTGATTTGGCCCCATGAGACATTTTTTTATTCCGTACAGTGAAAACTTACTTAAAGGGAACACATTTTTCCACAGAAAAGAGGTTCGGGCAAAAAGGGAGAATCTCCCGAAGGGCCTTCCAAAAACCTCATTCCAGAACTGTCACCATCAATAACAGCACAGAATGCAGAAGTGTATGAATGCTAAAGGGATCAACTATGAGGGTGATAATGTCACGGAGAACTTGTAACAACCCCCCCCCTTCCCATCTACCCTGTGACCCGGCTAAAGGTATAAGAGGTAGTGAAGGCTGATTCGGCATGATAATTTCCAATTATTTATTCAGCACCTTAATTAACTTAAAACAAATCAATGAATCAGAATAAATAGGATGTTTCCGATTGGCTAACAGAGGTAAGGAGACGAGAGTCGCGTTTTTGGAAAATATTTCTAATAATTTATCCACTTTGTATTAATCAATCTTCTATATTTATATAGATTTAAACGGTAGATATGTAACTAATTGCCACTTAGACCTCTTAATAATTTAAATATCAAAACGTACTATATATATATAATGTGACTAATACCTGAACTATAGGCAGTCTTCTTATGTTTCAACGCGTAATCCTTCAATCTCTTAATAATTCCAACTTCTAATCTTTCTTCTCTCACACGGGCTTACTAACTCTCTTCCGAATATCTCTTCAACTTATATCTCATTTTGTCACGCTTTAACTATCTAACCTCCCTAGCAAGCGAACCCGAACTATATATAATAAACTTAATTTGCATATCACGGTTTCTTCTTAAGAGAAGGATGTTTTTCATAGCCCTAAAGATTTCCCTAGAGAGTTAGTCGAAGAACGCGTATAGATCCGTCACAAACTGATTTTGTAAGTATATAATGTTTTATTGGACCAGTCTCGTTTTTTTTTTGTGTGTGTGTCACACTTTGCAAAAAGAATGTTTTTCAATTCTGTTGAAAGTTTAATGGTGGGACTTAGATATCAATAACTTAATAAATGCACGCAACATTATGAAAAGAATGTTTTGTGATAGTTATAACTTCTCTAGTATTCAATGATTATTTAGTTACATAACCATTTAAACTTCGAGAATTCATTTCGTCGCTGTATCAGTTTTACGACTATGATATTTCAAAATGTTTTTAGTACTTTTTATCTCATTGTAGCAAGACTATTCTTTTTTTCTTTCTTTTAAGAGTTTTTTTTTATAAGAATTCATTTTTCTATAAATACACATTTACAAGGACTCTTGACAAATAAATATTTTATTGTTTTGTGAAATAGTTAGGTTATACAAAACTGATTATAAAAATTTTTCAATTTAGCACAAAGCATTCACAAAGCTGCACAAATTTATCGCAATATAAAAATTGTATTGACGCAGTTACAAATATTTTTATACGTTTAAACTTAATGTGAGCAACTATAATGTAAAAAAAATTTCAAATGCACAAAAAAACTATTTTTTCCTTTTGTGATTTTCAAGTTTTGGGTTTTTAAATTATTTTTAAATGCCCCTTAATATATCTGTTTTAACTAGATATATCTTTAAATTAAATGAATTTAATGAAGGAATGTATAACTAAACTTAATGGGGCGCAAAAGCCCACATGAGGGCCAAGGCTACTGCGACGATCTCGGTTTACGTGACCTTGGGTACCGAGGTTCAGAAGCAGGTGTTCCGGTCAGATGATCAGCTTAACGCAAAAACCGTAGTGCTTAGTCCCCAATCAAGCTTGGTACTCCTTTATCGACCCACTGAAGAAATGAAAGGCTGAGTCAACCTTGCCCAGCCCGGGGATAGAACCCAGAACCTATTGTGTGGAAGAGCGATACGCTACCACATAAAATAATGTATAACTCTTTTAAAATATATTGTATTTGGGAATTTCGGATAGATTTCATATGTTTTAAAATAAGGATATTTTGGAAAAGGATAATTAAGAAAATGGTTGTGCTCTCTTTTCTTTTAGCTATTAAAATTCAAATTAAGTAAATTCGTTAAAATTCAATTTTAAATACACTGCAAAGATAAAAACTGGAATAGATTATTTAATTATGTAAATTATTAAAATGTCCTTATTTTTACGTATAAACACAAAAGTTATAATAAACTTTTTTAATGTACAAAAGCAGTGCAGCAATTTGAATGGAACAAAAATCGATTGATGTGTAATGTATATGTATTGAAAACGGAACGCTTATAATACCCTGGAAACGATTGTTTTGTTCAGATAAGAGTAAGCAATCCGAATAATACTTTAGTTATCCCTCTAGGTAGAAACTCGTAGAGTGAACGTATGTTCTAATGCGGTATTGCTTGCTTTACGCATTTTAATTGGCGAATTAGATAGACATGATCCAGGGACGGTTGGAGATAATATCTCATCAGAGCCCAAACGTACTCTATTGAAGAGAGATTTGGAGTTCGCGCCTGCTTATCGTTTTTGCAGCAGTGTTGCCACTATTAAAGTTCCAACCCTCGTATTAAAATGAAGGCCTAGGTGTCCGTGAAAGGAAATACAACATTATGGGGTGTTGAATTTTGTCAATGTACCGATACTCAAATGGGTACAACTATAATGTGAAATGGTATCCCATACCCATTCTAGTTGTTGGGTAGTGAGGTGGATTCCATTCACATGGCTATCCCACTATTACCCCGGACGTCTCCATGCATGTCTCCGTTGGTCATGGGGGTCAGTTCAATATAAGATTCATCCATCTCCTTGTAAAGATTTCTACTCCCTTAAGGGAGTTTACAAGTTAAATGCGCATAGCACAGCTTCAGTAAGCACAATAGTCAAGATGACTTCAAGCCTTGTTCAATTAGTCAACTGTTGAGATGGTCATTGTTGTCATCGGTGTTCGAATTACACGTTAAATTGTTGATGGCGCATCGGGGTCTGTAAGCACTGATCTGACAATCACTCTGTCTTTGTGTTACATGATCATTGTTGGTTGACCCCTACCTTCTTGACGCACTGTAAGGTCATGGTTTACCCATTTTTACCAACTTCGAAAAAATGCAACGTTATAACCCATATGTAGAGTAATCATAAGATTTCCCAATTTTGCTTCCATTAGTTCAATTACACGTCTTCTCCCAAATGATAAAATATGTTCGTACTCTTCAGGAATCCATCTGCAAAGCACTGGTACAATCAACGAGGTTGTCTGAATCACATTTGTATGGAAGTTACGCCTCAGAATTGAAATGTCCTCTGATTTATACACTATCGCATGCTCCGTTGAAATACGCTGGAGCTCTAGCTTGTCATTCATTGGCCACTAAAATGAAATGGGGTATTTTTGGCGCGTCTTACATAGTTATTTTTTTCAAATCAGTAGGAATAATTGTTGCTAATTTGTGTGTGGGGGGGGGGGGGGAGGAACAGCCGATTAATGGAATAATAACAAATTTATTAATGAACGAGAGAGAACAAACAACTACACGAACACAAATTGACGTATATATACAAAGAAATATTAAAACAGATTATTTAAAATGACGGAAAATGTACTCGTTATAAACAAGCCTTACAACGCTCCAGATAAGGCTTTCTAGAACAGTTTCACTAGCAGAAATTCAAGGTGATAAAGTTTGTCTTATTACAGAAAATGCAAAAACAGATCCTGAACTCGACTGTTGTCTGAAAGTTCCCTTTTATAGCTCCAGGGAAATTTCCAGAATAATCGATTCCAGAGATTTCTTGTGGGTTCCTTGGCGATATAATTTTCATTAAATCTGTCACTAAGGACGTTAAAGTCACCAATCTTGCAACAATACTCGCATCTTCCAGGATTATCACAATATTATTCGAGTGTTGTACAGTGGGGACCTTGGCGAAGATAATTACTTTTAGCGACCAAAATCGATCGCCAAGCTACTTCACTTAGCGATAGATGTCCGGAAGCTAGAATGAATTTGCCATTTTATCATAATATCTATATAAAAATCGCCAAATCCAAAGAAAAATTACCAAATTCAAAGTCCCCCCCCCCCTATACTACACTTGAGTCAGATATATTGCTTGTGGAAAATTCCTATCACTGCAGGAAAAACAACATGTATTGTGTAAAATTTCATTATTATATCTACAATTACGTTTTAAGGGTGGCTAGGACCACTATTTACTTTAACTTAGCTTTCAAGCATATTTTTAAAAATATTTATGAAAGTATAAAAAACAAGTATAAAAATTTAAAGGAAATTCTACTTGTATCAACAATTGACTGAAAGATTTAGAATTTTAATGTTTGGAAAATTTAAAAAGTGATTACACTATCGTAATTTTTGTATAACTTTTTACATTATCGTAATTTTCGAAAAGTTTGTCTACTATGTTTATAATACACAAACTGAAAATATAGCAACTAACATTAAAAATTTTTGTAATCATATTTGAATAGTTGCTTCGAATAATTGAAGAAAGTGAATAACTGGTGAAAATATTTGAACGAGTAAAATAGACACAAATTTAGGCACTGAAAGTACAATCTGGATTTCATTAGTTATAACTGGATAATTACATTAAATATCGATAAACTATTGAAAAATTAAAAAAAAAATTTTCTCTTTACAATAGAATGAAACTGTATCGAAAAATTAACTTTGTTCACCTTACATGATACGAATTAGCAGATATATTCTGTGGAACATTCCTATCACTGTAATAAAAACAACAGAATTGTTTAACTTTTTCTGTGTTTTAGAAAAGGACATTATATCTATCTTACCTATATTTATCTTTCTCTCACTATATCTATACAAATAAATAAAATTGAAGTGTCTGTTTGTAATTTCAAATTAGCAGCTTTTTACTTAATGCACTAAAAGTATATACGGTACTCATAACAAAAAACCAATTTTTAAAATTTTTGTCTGTCTGTCTGTTCCGGTAATCTCGAAACGGCTGGTGCGATTTTAAAAATTCTTTCACTAATGAAAGCTACATTAACGGGAGTAACATAGGCTATATTTTATTCCCTATTCTTACGGGAACGGAAACTATACGGGTGAACGTGAAACTGAATGCCAAGATGAACGCCAAATTGAACGCCAAGCTGAGCTAATGAGTCTTTATTTTGGTTACTGGACGACCTGAAATAGCATTTATGAACTGATTTTTTTTTATGATAATTACATTAAATATCGATAACACTATTTGAAAAATTTAAAAATTTCATGTTTTCTCTATTACAAAGAATGAAGAAACTTATCAAAAATTAACTTTGTCCTTTCTGGAAAATTCTTTTTCTTTTTACCATGATTACATGGAATTAGTTTTGCAAAAGGCTTATTTAAATTTTACTGTCAATTTAACATGTTTTTATATTCTTCGGTAACTCTAATAAAAATACAAAAAACAAATTGATTATAACTTGTTTCTGTGTTTAGAAACAGACATTATATCTTATGCTTACCTATAATTTATTTTGTCTCATCACTAAATATATATATTTTTTTTTTTTTTTTTTTTTTTTTTTTTTTTTTTTTTTTTTTTTTTTTTTTTTTTTTTTTACTATATATATATACTATATATTATGCTATATTCATTTTAACTATTTGTTAATACATATCCTGAATTAATTGTATTTACTCGCCGTGAATTTTTCACTTCACAAATGCATAAAGACAAGAAATAATTTTTTAGTTGATGACATAGATCTTGCATGCATCACATCTATTAAATTTAAAGACTGACTTTTCATGATTCCTTACATATGTGAGTAAATATACACAAAGCTATTTTTATAATGATGTACAAATACAGGTGAAAAACTCCACAAATTTTTTATTGCAGTCAATAGTGTATTTATACTGAAATGTTTGGAACATTTTATATCAGGTGACTAAAAAACACGTAGCTACCCTTGTGTAATACTTTCAGAGTTTAAGTATAGTACCTTTATTAAATTTAGAAATGAAAAACCATAAAGATCCAGATGAAATCTTTTTATACACAATTGGATAATGTATATTTCTGATTACTTTAAAAAAAAACTCAAATTGCAAGTAGTTTAAAACTCAATTACATTATGAATCTATCTTCTATAGATATTTACTCTCACACACGAAGTATCCATCAGAAAAATCTATTATCTTTTTTTGAAGGTATAATAGATATCTGTAGCACAGCATTTTTCAAAGTGTAGGGCACGCCCTTTAGGGGTCGGTGATGTCTACGTGGAGGGCGTGGGCGTATTGAAAAGTCGAAAACAAAAGATTATTTTTAAAAAATTATTAATTTACTGAAAGTAAATAAACAAAAAAAAAATACATTCTGACGCAATAAAATATAAAATATACATTTGCACTGATACAATACACTTATAAATGTATCAGTACTGCACAATGTATTTTATAATTAATTTAACAATACTAAGTTAAAAACAAGTTTAATAATTACCAATGACCCCCATGGGCTTGTAATATATAACCTTTATACAAAAACTAACACTATTTTGATAATTTGTTCAATTTATATTTAATCCCTTAACTGCCGATTATGAGTTACGTGATTCGCTCCCCAATGTCACTGTTTTCTAAGTAGGCGCGCGTATGTGATGTTCTGGGGGAGAGGGAGGGATGAAAAGGAATAAATAAGCAAATTCTCTGAAATAAGTAAATCCTTCGCAAGCACTATCAAGGTCCTTTTATTTCATTCCAAAGTCTTCGGAATAATTTTATGGATAGCATTGCACAGAGAAGATAGTACTTCGGAAAGACGTATATATACGTCCGGGGTGATTAAAGCTTTGGCTGAGGGAGACGTTTATATACACAGGTGGAACTTAAGACGTTAAAGTTGTGTGGTAGCTTTAGGATCAAAGTATAGTATTAATTCATTTCATTGGATGGGGGGGGGGGTGCGATGAAAATTATGATTGAATATTGGGTCGCAAATATTCAAAGTTTGAGAAGCACTACTGAAGCAAGAATATAACTGTTTGTAAACTATTGCAATGAACGATAAATATCTATACAAATAAATAAAATTGAAGCGTCTGTTTGTAATTTCAAATTAGCAGCTTTTTACTTAATGCACTAAAAGTATATACGGTACTCATAACAAAAAACCAATTTTTAAAATTTTTGTCTGTCTGTCTGTTGTTTGTTTCCGGCTAATCTCGGAAACGGCTGGTGCGATTTTAAAAATTCTTTCACTAATGGAAAGCTACATTAACGGGGAGTAACATAGGCTATATTTTATTCCCGTATTCTTACGGGAACGGAAACTATACGCGTGAACGTGAAACTGAATGCCAAGATGAACGCCAAATTGAACGCCAAGCTGAGCTAATTAAGTCGTTGTTTTGGTTACTGGCGACCGATGCTCTTCATGAGACATAATAGTGTTACGCGCACATGATAATACGCTGACACGTGCCATAATTTTTTTTATGATAGTTATCTCACTGTTCAGTTAAGTAGAGCATCGGCTGTTTCGGATGCACTTTTAAAAATAATAAATCAAGGCTTCATAAGCAAAAAGCAATGCAAGAAACAAAAAATTGATAAGTTTTACGGTTAGTTTTAATCCTTTCTTTTTTTTTTTATTTACATTTTTAGTCACATTTAAACAATAGTTATTATAATCCCAATCTATATCTATACAAATAAATAAAATTGAAGTGTCTATTTGTAATTTCAAATTAGCAGCTTTTTACTTAATGCACTAAAAGTATATACGGTACTCATAACAAAAAACCAATTTTTAAAATTTTTGTCTGTCTGTCAGAATATAAACAGATATATTTATAAAACATCATGAAATACCCAGCGAAGCGGGAGGGTAACGGCTAGTTTATAATAAGACTCTTTAGTTCTTGCATAGCTTGAAATGAGATGTGTGAAAGTTTAGAAATTGTTCAGTTTTGATTAACCTGAAAATATAAATGTTATTTATAAATTTGACTGTTCATATATTTGTTTGTATCTTATCTAAATCCACACCCAAATTTTGTTTCATTTTAAAAAATTTCCGGCACTTAGCTTAGAAACCGTAAACATACATCCACCAAAATAATTTTCAAATTTATTTTGAGTGCATTTTTTTTATCTAAAGTCCCCTTGCTAAAGGAAAGATTTATGAGAGAGTACATGTGCAAAGTCGTACAAATTCCGTAATATGCAGCCAAAAGTGGAAAACCGCCCCGCCCCCCTCTGCTGTTTAGAAAACGATTACTGCATTTGGCAACATCTTTTGATTTGGCTATGTTTAATTGATTTTGTGGCAATAGACTTTTAGAGGGGGGGGTGTAGGATTTTTATAGGCAGGGGTGTAGACAACGCCGTATCAGCCCTATCAATGATACAAGGCCCCCTAGCTACAGGGGCCCCCAATATGTGTAACTGCAGTCCCACTCTAACATGTTTCTCGCATCTAAAAAAAGGGCCCCGAAGGAATTTGGATACAGGGCCCAATCAGAACTAGCTACGCCATTGGTTACAGGTCGGTGGTTTTCAGTCATTTTTTTTTGTGGTACACTTTTTACAATTTCAAAATTTGGCGGCACACATGCAACAAAATAAGTTTAAAATAATTTTACTTATCTATAATACGCTATGTTAAATAGTTTGTGATAATAATTTCCAATGTTAAATAAAATAATATGTGCGACAAAGGTAACAAAATGCTTATTGAGTAATTAATTATGAGTACATTTGTGACGGATCTATACGCGGTTCTACTAATCCATTCATATCTCTTTAAGGAAAATATTTATTTCAACCAACTTTCATCGAGTAAGGAAACGTGATTATGTAAATGAGGTACATTATATAAATTCTGTTTTCGCGAGTTTGAGAGTGGGTGACACGTTGGTGTTGGCGAGTAGGAGTTAATGTAAAGTCTGCGAATTAGTTGTTAAAAGATTACAGAGCGTGGACTCAACGACATTGATCAAGCCTAAGAGAGCACCTGCAAGTTTCCAGTGTAGAATCTGATGCATAAAAAGTTCAGGTACTGTGAGTTTGATTAAGTAGAAGCTAGCTTATTAGTGTGTGACGTAGTTATATTTGAGCGTATTTAATCTGTCTTAGATTCAGTTAAGAGTCTGTAGTAGTATCCCCGTGTTATAGAATCTCACCTCCACGCTCTACTATATTTCATCTACCTTAATTAGTATTGTATTGTCTGATTGATAATTAGAGTTAATAAATTGATTAAATTGAAAACATGTCTGTGGATTATTCTGTTTCTCCCACACATCTACCCTGGTTTACAGGTAGACAAGAGGGTTCAGATGTAAGCAGAAACCAACCGCTATCACACATTAATGCAAAATTTGAGCTAGATGATTTTTGATAATATCGTTTATATTTGGTCTTAAAAATAATAGTACCACTTTCACTTCGTCGTCTACATTTAAAAGTTTCGATCTTTTTTTTTTTTTTTGATTTTTGTATTTGTTAATGCTGAAAATCCGAATTCACGCAAATAAGATGTAGAAAAATGTAACAATATTTTTAAAGCTTTTTTGCTATTATAGGATAATCGCCTCTAATTTTAATCCAAAATGAATTCTCATCCGAATGTTTTTAAATTAAATATGGATTGATTCAGAGCGAAAAATTAATTCTTCCTCTCCATTCAAAATTAATTCATATATAGATGTATCCTCCGTATCACAAAAGGATTACGACCCAAATATTTTTTCTCTAATTTCGAAAGTAATGATTAACTCTCTCAGAGAGAGGGGGAGAGGAGGGGAGAGAGAGAGAGGAGAGACTTTTACTTCTACGAACTTGAAAAAATTCGGCAAGCATATTTCTTTTGTTGAATAGAAATTCTCTAAGAACGGGTTTTGAGTAGATCAATTTCTAAGAGGTGGATTTAAGAGGACGTAAAAGATAAATGTATTACGTTTTTGAAATGCAAGTCCTGTTATTTTTAAATCAGGAGGTGGGTTGAATAAAATGTTTTTGAAAACAATTGGAATCTTAATGCTGAGTCTTAAATATCAATAACTAAAAAATAAGTATATACATTCATACATCGTCATGAAATACAGTGTTGTAAGGTAGGTAAAGAGTTGTAATACTAAATAAATAAATTCAAGTTAATGTAATAAAACACTTAATATAATTATAATACTTCGTGATATATTCCAAGAGAAAATGTAGTTCGAATTCTTATAGGACATAAGTGTTGAGTTTTTAAAGCATTTAAGTACAGTGTTTTAAAATCTTAGCTACGTGCCTCCTTCAATACAAGTCCTCTTCTTCCCTCCCGTCCTTCAGTTTTCAGATCAATCTAAAATTCCTTTTCACTCCAAGTAAAAATAGTCTTTTTCCGTATATTTATAGTTTACATACTCAGTTCAATATTTTACTCGTGATTTTACTTATACTTTTCTAAACATCTTATTGTGAAATAATAATTTCAGTTGCTTATTGTAAAAGTTTTCAAAAACCAATTTGTCTTTAATTTCTGTATTTACCCCCCTTCTAAATTTAGAAATTTATAATATAAAAAGAAATGTAACATCGTACGTTTCAGCATACGTAAAATGCAAAATATAAAATGAACTTTTCTCGGTGGCTTCATTAGCGTGCACGTGTGTGTGTTACACGCAGTGGCGAGACGTACACCCCCGCATCGCAGGGACGGCCCAGGGATCTGGGAGGCTCAAAGCCTGATTGACATCACGTTTTTATGGTTTTGCAATTCTTTGTAAGATCCGGCTTGGGGCCCAACACCTGACTTTGCAGGGGGTCCCTAATACTCTCCGTTACGTCACTGGTTACACGTCATTGAAGGCACCAGGGATAAATCTAATGAAATTTTCTTTATCTGATTATAAATTAAAATAAAAGGTATGGCTTATTTTTTGTATTTTCTTTTCAGTAAGAATTTGATGCATCTAAAATGAAATAAACTTATTTTTTTTTTAAAAAACGATTCCCGGTTTGTTTTTTAAACTCTTTGGAAAGATAGCATTATTTTTTTTCTTTCTTATTTATTGGGTACAAATACATTTTTGTTTTCGGTCTTCTTTTTTTCAAAATAGAAAAATTAAGTACCTGGTTCGTGTTATTAAACAAACGAGCCATTAAAAACTCAGCAAGGAAGTGTGTAGGCAGCTTGAGTGATTTGTTTGAACAACACTTTGCGCATTTACGTTGAGAGATTCTTAGAAATATGCGAATGTAGGCTTATCATAGTGTAAAAACAGAATTTTTTTAACAGAATTTGTAAGAATTCTCAAAAAAAATTGTTTGCACCGCACAAAAATTTTGAATATAAATATTGCAAATTCTAAAATTTTATTTATTTATTGGTAAAATCTACATCTTTTATTTGCCTTTTTTTATTTTTCCAGTTATATGTGCGAAGCTTTTAGTTTATAAATGTCTTAAGCACTGGCGTTTATAGCTCTGGGGGGCCCTGTATCAAAATTCATTTGGGACCCTTTTTTAGATAAGGGAGACACAATTTGGGGTCCCTATACCTTGGGGGCTCCGTATCATTGATACGGCGCTTGCTATGCTTTTGGTTTTAAAAGGAAACTATTGATCTTTGTTCAGGCATACGACTTGAACTACTCTCCCAATTCACAGACTAACGTCTTACTACACCTTTGACAACTGAGGTGAAACAATTCCCTTTTATCGTAGTTTGTCGGGACAATTGTATTACTTCGTGTTAACCGATATTTTGTCTCAATCGTTTTCGCGTTAAACGTACTCTACTGTATCTACATCAAAAATAAACTCATGGAAGTAAAACTGTAATAAAAATATTTGTATTTTATTTTGTTTTCAAATTTAGTATGAATCGTTAAAGTTAAATGTTCCGGTATCATTCGCAAAATACTAGTAATATCCACTAAGATATGTTCTCAAATTGATTTACAACATGGCAATAAATATAAACAGGAGGAAAATAATAATTTCATAAAATAAATATTTTTCTTTCAGATTCGTTCTGTCATTTAAGTATCTTTTCACCAGAATCCTCTGGAGGAAAAAAAATTTTTAAGAAATATATAGAGAGCTTTAGAACACATTGTATGAGTATATATCATTCTTAACATAAAAAGAATATTTAACACCATTTTATCAATTGAGGGAAAAAGCGTTCTTTCTCGAACTTTTAAAATTATTGAGGAAATGCAATAAAGAGGGAGAAAGGAAGATTTTTGATTAATTTTCATCTGCAAAGTCATCGTTCACTTAACACCACCCTCTGAAAGTTTCTATTGCTCTTCTGATACCTCGAGATAAACTCAAATTTATTTCCACTTCCAATAATAAACATATTTTATCCCGATTCTCCGAAGCTACATTTCCAAACTCAACAATACGGTCCAATAATTAAGTATTTCACTTCGATTTAAAATGTGTTTCCAGATCATAAAAAAAGAGAAAAATATGTAAAGAGATGCATTTTTAATATTACTCTGACTCCCAAGTCATAAAAATTCGAAATCTTATTGCAGAAATTAAAACCCCACAAGTCATTTTTATTAGAATTTTTTTTCCTTCTTTTTTTTCTTCGAACGTAGCTAACTATCGTTTGCGAAAAAAGAACAAAGGGGAGAAAAAAAAGTTAAATGTATCACAGCGCCCTCTTGCGGCCAGCGAGAACCATCTGCGGCTAAAAGATAGGACCTTATCTTGCTCGACCTTTGCAAAGAGCGAGGTGACAATAAGGTTTATTTAATGAACTGCCCCGTAGGTTGCAGGGGTTTGGGGAGGGCTAAGACATATGTACCACCCCCCTTAAACTTATAGGGCTTATCTGCAATGTTGCAGAAGTGCCTTATCGAAGCAGAGCAGAGGACAACTGCAAAGGAAAGTGATTAACACATTTTTTATTGCTTCTGCCTAAGTTTTCTTGCTCGTTCTTCACTCTATGGCGTCTGTTTAAGGTGAGATTTCCAAAACCTCTGAAATTTCGTGTGCTTCTCTTTTGCTGGTACTTCTGATTTTCTCTTTGTTAAAATCTCTGACGCAGTCGACAATTCTTACCTGTAAGAAGAAAAGTATTTTAGAAAAATGCTATCGATGTAGGGAGGGGGAATGATTTAATAGAGTTCTTTTCTATTTTAGTATTGAGAGGTAAAATTTGTCTCTTCCCTCTTTTTTTTAATAATAAAACAACAAAAAAACTAAGCACTAAAATTGTTCGATATATTTCTGAACAATATTTGTGTCAATATAACAATGCACATTCGAATTTTCTGTCAATTTAGCAGTTAGATGCATAAAATGTTTAAGTTATCCGACTGGTTGCGAAAACTTTTTCTTTTTAAAAAAAAAGGAGATATGGGGATTTTTTTGTTATTTTTAGATTTGGTTTAGTGCATTTTAAGAAAAATGTGCTAAAATTAAGAAGAGAAAAAGAAATTATCATTACTAAAATGGGAAAAAATAGGTAAAAATTGACAAAAAATAGCATAAACGCGGCCCATTCTGCACCAAAGGTTTATGAACAAATTTTCAATTTTTTCAGTCTAATGTGTTGCTATATTATTCAATTTTGAAATAAACTTCAGGATAAGAGATTTTCTTTTTTCCAAAAACTAGAGCACTTTATCTCGGTTACTATATGAAAATGCTTAAAAAGACAGTGATTATATTTACATAAGGGACTGTAAATTTTGTATTAAAACAGTTATCAATAAATCTGAAGGTTAAAACAATTCTACTATTATGCAGAACTTACAGAAAAAATTTTAGTTAATTATGTTCAAAACTTTTTTAGCAATCGCTGACCCCATTTGATTATTTTCAAAAAATCACATTTCGAGTAAAACGCGTTTTAAAGTATGGCATCTTGCTTAAAGTAATGGCATCTGCTTTCACTAAAACACTTGTAGTTTTTGTTCTAGTAAACGGAAAATCATAAACTTGGTATTTTTATAAAGCCAATAAGATGGGCCATAAAATAAAATTATTAAAAAAAATTTGTCAATTTTTGGCAAAATTCACAGTTTTAGGGTAGTCGGATACCTTAAGCGAAATAAAAATAAGCATATTTAATCTCTTTATTTAAAGGTATCCTTTTCTTTATCATGTTTAAATTAAATTGTATCTCTATGGAAAAAAAATTGTGTGTGTGTGAAGAACAGTGCTGAAAAAAATTATATTTAGTAAGAGATTATCATAGATTATTGTACAAAAATATGATTGAGCGGTAAAAAAGGATCAAGTATAAAAGATTACTGCTCATAACGTAATGAATTCTAAAAAATAAAGATAATTTTTATGATATTAAATCAAAGTATCTGAAAATCTTATATTATGATTTGTCTTTATATTATTTACTAGTTTATTTACAATTGGGATTTCTTTAATAATATTTTTCTCTGGCACGGATACAATTTATATTATTATTACTGAATTAATCTACTTAATTGGAGCTACGGAAGAAATTTTAAAATACTAAAATTAATTTGAAAATTGTAATCACATCGTTATACGCGCATACACCCACATATATATATAATAACTTTATGTAACCTAAATTTTGTGATAAAATGTTGAAAAATAAATTTTAATAAAACACAAGCTTAAAACTACATATATCTTGTGCTAAGCGATAAAATTTATTTTTTGCGCTCCAACTACATGTGATAACCCACTACGGTTATATTTCTTTTGTATAGTTACTATATTGGCGACCTCAATGAGTAATTTTCGCCAGCCCACTGTCTGATACAAAAATACGCCAAAAAGTAAGCCAAGTGGTAAATTACCAGTGGTCGAGATTAACATTGCATCCTCACAACTGTGTTAAAATTATAAATAATTACATTTTAATTCTTTCATGAATACCTAATTACGTTAAAATTGCAATAATTCGTCGACTAATCGAATAAAAATTTAAAATTTTTATTTGAGTTTTACTTTAATCCAATATGAATTATATCAGAAATGTATCACTGATTTATTTTAAATTATTTTTTAAAAATTAAGAAGGAAAATATCTTGCGGAGTTTTGAAATTACTTATTTTGACATACTCATAAACCAGAACGTTTTGCTCATTTTACCGGTAAATTCAAAATTAGTGTGACCAATTTTAAAAGCATCTAACTATGAATGGTACATTTTTATCACTTTATTGTCAGTTATATTTTAAAAATGAATCATTTTTAAATTACCAATATAATTATTTTCATTAGTGGGAGTAAATTTCGGCTTCGAAATTAGATCCTCAAACCCGAAACGAAATTTCAAAGCTTTTGAAAAATGTTTACTCAAATTATGTTATAAATAAAGCATTTAAACATCAGAAAAGACATTTTTCTAGTAGAATACTATGTAAACTTTGAAAAGAAATGTAATTTGACTGGCAATCAAAAGCTCGAGGAAAAAAATGGGCACAAAAAATATTTCTTGGGGAAAAAGAAGGAAAAAAAAAGCTGAAAAGACATCGCGAGCTGTAGAAAATCCTTTGCCTCAAAGAACTTTAGAAAAGAAACTCTAGGTATCGCAATCGACAATTTGTCGTCAGATAAAGAAAATTGGCTATAAAAAAGTGAATAAATCAGCCTGCCTTCAAATGTCTGTTAAGACCGTAGAAAAAAGAAAAAACAATTCTCGTGGCCTCTGTACTTAATGTTACGTAGAGGTAAATACAAAGCATGGATAACTTCGGATGAAGCAATGTTTCATCAGTTATTTTCAATTGGCAAAATGAAGATACAATATATTTCAGGCAAAAAAAAAATCACAAAGATGCAGTTGTTTTGCAAAGAGCAAGTTGACCATCAGGTGTTAAAGTATGGAGGGGAATGTCCTCTTAAGGCTTAACAAAACCCTTTTTTGTAGAACCATAGGCTAAAATTTATGCTAAATACTATCAGAATAAAGTTTTGAAACACTTGATCAAAAAAAGTAAACGTTTTTATCTCATCGAAACTTTGTTTTTCACTTAGATTCTGCACAAAATCATACTGCAAAACCAACTATAAAATGGCAGAAAAATAAAAATATCTTTTTCCTCCTGAGTAATGACTACCATCATTCCCTGGTTGTGCTTACTTAAGATGATTATTACTTAAGATTTTTTATAAGGGGATACTTAAAAAAATAATTAAAAGACGTTAAGGGACTTCAAGGGCTTCAAAAAGCAGTCAAAGAGGAAGGTGGAAAAGTACCCCTCAAAAAGCCCTTTTGGCTTAGCCGAAACGTTTACGCAAAGTGTACTATGCTAAAGAAAACCACATTTTAGATCAGTATTAGATATTTTAGATCAGTATTTCCAAATGTAACATTGAAAGGTTCTTTTTCTTTTAAATCTTTGCACCCAAAACCTTTTTTTAATAGTTAGGTCGAACCTTTATGAATCAACGTGCCATTTTTTTCTTAAGAAGTGCTTAATGAGGTATAGACGTGCCGTCAAATAATTTTGACGTGATATATTATTGGGTCAATAATAAAGCTAAATACTGACAACACAAAACTCTATTGGATATGAAAAAATAACTTTTGCACTGTACAGTTATAAATGTTTTAAATGTACGTGTAATTCAAATTAAAATAACATTAGAGTGCGAATTCTGTTGCTGCAGATTGGGTGACAAATAACTTATATTAAGATTGTTAGATCTTACTTTTTGGAGAATACCATGCTGAATTTGAATCGTTTTCCAAACGGTTTCTAAGCAATTAATTATTTTTACTGTGGCTCACTTTTTTTGACAAGAGGGTTTGTGATTTGCTCCAAAATACCGTTTTACAGACAATGTTCTGCATACCTCTATTTCAGAACATAAAACACGCGCCGCTTTGTCGCCTTTACAAATAATGCCATGTTTCTCGGTCCATCAAATTTGAAATTCTCTGTTACACTTACTTTTGTGCGCCTTTTGCTCTTTTGCTGATCTAGCCATGTTAAATAAGAGTTAAAAATCGCTCAAATATAATACAGATAATATTTAAAATACAGTTGTGTCATTGGAATTTGACTATGCTTTGCGTAAACAGACTTTACATCATAAGCAACTGTAGTCTAAGACATAACTAAGCCAAGACAGAAACAAACGAATGTGCTCTCCGCCACCCCACGACGGATCACTTGCGTTTATTCGTCAGTAGATGAAAAGTGGGGGTTCTGGATCATGAGGCTCTGAGGCTTTTGAGGTCTCAACCTCAGTCAAACCGCAGCCTCCCCGTCCCCTCCCCCCGCGTCCTGTTTCGCCTCTTCACCCCGTGCCTTTTCGCCCCGCGGTCCTTCGCTCTTTTTTTCGCCATCCCCCTCCCCTCCTTTTTGACTTCTATTTTCTCGTAGCGGGATAATGCATAAAGAATTAAAAGAGATATAAGAGAAAACAAAGAATATTTATAATTTTCAAATTAGTGTCTTTAGGGTACAATACTGAAATATTGCTTTTCAAAAAGAGATATGATTAAAATAGGGGAAGATAGATTTCGCGTAAATAAACCATAATAAAAAACGCGTTTTTTTTTTATGAACCTGATTATAATAGTGATGTTATAAGACTAGTGACATCAGTATTTTTTCTACCAATCAGTTGTCTCCAAAGTTACGTCATGAAAATGAACCAATCAGCTTACTGTTGCCACCTTGTAATGCTCATTTTTTTTCTTTCTGTGCATCATTTCTTCTCAAGCTCTCACTTGGTAGAATACTCTGCTTCACGATAAAGAATTATCACAAAATTTCAAGACATTTTCTTTCGTGATTAGTGCATTGAAATTTATTTAGTTAACCATGAAACGTGCTACACCTCTCATCTTCTCCAATCCTCGAGCAAAAAGAGTGTGTTTTGATAAAGACAACGGGAAAGTTTCTTCGTTTAAACCAGATGCTGTTCCTGAGAATCATTTCCATCTAAGGGGTCACAACTACGCCGTTATTTCTGATTTTGCAGATGTTGCTCGAATTCACTTGCGCCGATACAAGCTCGATGCCACTGAATCTCTCCTACCTACCAAAGATGGAATTACTGTAACACCTTCCGTATGGTTAGCCCTCGTAAGACAATTTGCTGCAATCGATCAAGCCTTTGATGATGGAAAAGTATTTGTTATCAAGGACTGTCTCATGCTTTCCCGAACTGTTATCGAGAACGTGACTTATATTATATGCCAACGTTATTTCCAGCGAAAGGACTTTTCTCGCAAATTCTTGACTCCAGTTTCCATGCTAAAGGAAACGGAATGGAAGGTATTATATAAAAGATATCCAAAAGCAGATCACGTCGAAAACTGTTTCAATCATGTTCGGGCGTGTTTTTCTGAAACTTCTGAGGAAAGAAGTGGCTAAACACATTCCTTTTCCAAAATCAGACTATGATTGTATAGACGCAGAAATAGTTCTCACCACATCAATGGTAGAACTCTTATGTAACCATATCCAAGAAAATATTTCATCGTTGTTCATATGTTACGGATGTTTGGAAGGATATGAAAATCAACTAGGTCATGAATGTATGACGTATTCAAATGAACAAAGAATTTCCAACTATGGAGATTTAGCTGCATTAAACATGGACTGGGATAAACTGGTTGCAGATTTTGTGAATCGAAACATCCAAATGGTGAATTACATTAGTGAGATATTTCTCAATAAGTTGAATATGAATGTTTTGATAGAAAATGCTAAGCAAATGTATGTTGCTACAGATTCCTTATTATTATTGTAAATAAAAAATATTATTTTTCTATTTCAAAGTGTATTTTTTTTAAGAATTTGGTATAGTATACACACACAGAGATACGCACACAATTTGTATAAATGTATTATTGTGAATAAATTTTAAAATTTAAAACCTAAGATTGTAAAAAATGATCAAAATATGCTCAAAATGTATTTATTTCTAAGATTTTTTTAAGGGAAACATGAATTTTTTTATGGATTGAAAACATTGTTTCGAGTATGTGCTTTTGCTTATATGTTTCACTCGTAATAATGTTGTCTTTAATAATTTGAAAAGATGGAGAAAACTGGTTGAAAATAAAATAATCGCATTTTTAAATTCAAGAGATAAATAAAATTAATGAATATAAAAATAGTACATTGAATAAGTCAATAGTTTCGGAAAAAATTGAGTTTGTGTACAGTTTTCATTTTTTTAAATGAATATATGTTTATTGATATGTGTAAGTGTTCTTTCCAAGCATGCTTAGGTAATACCATTGAAAAATAAGATAAACCGAAGTTAATGTTTAAATTTATTTAGAAATATATTTCTTTTATCAGCACATCTCCCCCTAACCCAAAATATTGCAAAAAAATACCAAGAAATAATTCTCAATCGCTACATTTCAAAAATGTGAATGAAAAATATGTGAAGTATTCGAAACTTTTTCATCGAAACAACGCTACAGAAAGGTAATTGATACATTTATGAGATGGAAAGATGTTTTACTTGTCGACATTGCTGAATTTTAAGGTAAGAACACACAAAACCTCTAAGGATTGGGGAACCAAAAAACCGAAACCATTGAAGGAATTTTTTAAAAAATATTTATTTTTATCGGCGCATTTAAAAGGAAAATGCAAAGAGGCCAAAAAAACCTTTATAAATACTCTGTACCCCGAATACCTTTGAAAATATAAATAACTTAATAACACTGAAACTTTTAGATCAAATCAAATGTGGGGAGAGGTAATCACTCCTTTTAAAAAGAGATTGTAAAGTAATATACACACATAAATTTGGCTTTTTAGGAAAGAGTAGTGTGGTAGGTCTAACCACTGAAGTGTGAGAAAGTGGAAACTATCCTAAAGTCAAAAGGTTTTTTCCAATCCAACAACAAAAAAACAACAGGTGGTTAGAAAAATTCTCACGTAAAACATTTTGAAAGAACCTTCGAGAGCAAATAAAAAGTAATTGGAACTCTTACTATGATATAGAGGTAAAGAATAAGAATTTTATCTTTGTAGGGTAGCTATCAACCCATTCATCGGTATGTCTGAAACTCGTGTGTAAGAATTTCAGGACTGTAACAGTTGTAATTCTAACGATTGAAGTATAAATCGTGAAATTATCCTATTAGCTTGTAAAAAAACAATTTGTCATAGGATCTCTTTTAAAAAGCACAAACAGATGTTACGGAAAGTCCACACAAAACATATCCCTAAAGCAGACTTTGCGAATATATCAGTACAAAATAATTGAAACTTAACGACTGACGAAAATAAGAAAGTTTGGTTTACCTGTAGGGAGGTAGTAAAGCCCCATTCTTTCAGTTGTGGGGAGAAAAGTGTAGCTATTGCGTGTAAGTTTGAAATAATTGGAATTTTACAGCTTTTGAAGGTGGGAAAAATCAGTTTACCTGAAGGGGGTTGTAAATCCCCATTCATACGGCTGAGGGGAGATGTCAAACGCTCTTAGAGGGTTTAAAAGAAAATAAGCCCTTTCTTTCACAATTCGTTAAAAAAAATACTTTCCAATTATTCTTCACTGTATTCCTACGCATAAAGAAGTGATTCCGTATATAAGCAGATGAGGCGAATGAGCCCATTCACTTCTAGCTCGAAATTTTATTCTGTACACACCTCACGCTTAAACTTTTACCAATGGATATCGAAAAAATATTCGAAGAGACTGATTTCCCTATCAACGACAAGATTTAAGCATTTGCTGATTTTAAAGACTTGTCCGGCGAGTTAGATGTCCCATTCGATGGCGTTTTAAGAGAGGCATTTTCATGTGGCAAATTGATAGTGTTTTCACGCATTGTTGCAGTCTAAAAAGACATCAAATTTCAATTCATGCCACTTTAGCATTAATTCATTGTAAAATACGTAAAAGATTCAATCGAAAAGATAACTTTGTTCGGCATTCAAAAATTCATAAATTAACTCCGATTATCATGAAACTGTCTCAAACAGCCAATGGAGAAGAAAATTCATCTGCGTGCACACCTTTGGAAGTCGTACTCGGTCTCTCTACCACCGCGGAAACGACTCTTTCCAACCACGGCAGGACTTCTGTTTCTTCAATTTCAACCGCACCATCACGAAAACGAACTGTTTCGTCCACTTTCAGATCTAGAAATGTGTGCTTAGACACTTTTGAAGTTTACACATTCTTTCCAGATACTTTAACATCGAAGGACTTAACTGTGAGTCTTCACAGCATTAAAACCAAAATTTCGGATAAATAACAGAAACAGCGTCTTCAAAGCAGGGTGTGAAGTGGTATCTCTATAGCTGTGTTCACTTCATCCGAAAAATTAGTACAGAGGATTTGAAACCTGTACTTCATATTTCAGATCAAAATGCTGCATTTCTTTAAACCAGGAAATTCCAGACGTTGAAACAAGCATTGTAAAGACAAGAAGCTAATTCATTTGTTCTTTTAAAAATAATGAAATAAAATGTAGAAGAAATGTTAAAAGAATTATAAGAAAAAGTTATTCAAATAACTATAAAATATATACTGTGGAAATATATTTTAGAACTGTTTTACATCAAATATGATTATATTTTGTTTTGAATTTGTTAATATTTTGTTAAAAAAATGAATATGTATATATTTTTAAAGGTTATCGCATCATGTAATGAGTTTGAAAATAAAGGATCGGAATCGGAATTCCAAGAGGTGGCGAAGAATGAACTTAAGATTGCCATCTACAAGCCCTTAGCAGCAGCTTCTTACATTCATTCCTCTTAAGAAAAAATCTATTTTGAAAATTAAAAATGAGGACTAACGTTGATTTTTATGGTGTGTGTTAGCTCATCTTCATCCTGCTCAAGCCAATGCAAATAGAGTGAGTACTTATTTAAAATTTCAGAATGAATTATGTACGAAAAACCTTACGTTTCCCCCTCCATTAAATCAGACTGAATGTTTTGAAGAAAAAAAATAAAATATCAATTAATATGTTCAGTTTCGAAAATGAAATATTCCCCTTGAAAATAACAACAAAGAATTTTGATAAGCATGTAAATTTGTTCTTGATCTCAAATAAAGAAAAAGGACATTATTGTCTTATTAAAAATTTAAACCGATTGCTTTCAGACTTAACACAACATAAATCCGAAAGTTTTTATTGTAATTATTGTCTTCATAGGTTTGTCAAAACAATCAATCTTAGATGCCCATATAGTGGACTGTAGGAAATATAAAGAACAAAAAATAAAAATGCCCGAAAACAAATGGTTAGAATTTGAAAACTTTAAATTTAACTTACCTGTTTCATATACCATTTACGACAACTTAGAATCCCTTATTCTGAAAATTAACTCAAGCACACCTGTTTCTGAAAGTTCTTTCACAATGCCAATAGCAAATCATATTTCATGTGGTTATGCATATGTGGTGATTGGACCTGATGGAAATTTTAAAAAAACCACCTGTTGTTTATCGAGGAGAAAATGCTGTTGACCATTTTTTAAAAAAAACATTATAAAAGAAAGGGAAGATATACTAAATATTTTGAAAAAAAACTGAGCCAATACTTTTTTCTGATGAGAATAAACTACATTTTAAAAATGTCACTCATTGTCAAGTATGTGAAAAACCCTTATTGGGGGACAGAGTTCGGGATCATGACCATCTCACCGGGTCATATCGGGGTGCTGCTCATAATATTTGTAACATTAATTATACATTGGTTAAACATATCCCTGTTGTAATTCATAATTTACGAAGGTATGATTCCCATTTGATCATGCAGAGTGTTGAGAAAATAAAAAACAAAAATCTTACTTGTATACCTTCCAATAGTGAAAAATATATATATCTTTTTCTCTCGGTTCTCTACGTTTTCTGGACTCGCTGCAGTTTTTAAATGCCTCTCTCGAAAAGTTAGTTTCAAATTTAGAGAAAAATGAATTAACACTAACAAATAAATTTTTTAATCAAAAAAACCGATCTGATGCTTCATAAAGGAATTTACCCCTATGAATATATGGATACTTTCCAAAAATTTAATGAAGGATGCTTGCCCTCTAAAGAAGCCTTTTTTAACTCACTTACAAATGAACCTGTAAGTGATGATGATTATGCACACTGTCAAGAAGTATGGAAAAGTTTTAATCTTAAAACTCTTGGAGAGTATCACGATCTGTACGTGACGAGTGACGTGACTCTGCTTGCTGACATTTTTCAAAATTTTCGACAATTATGTTTAAATTTTTACAAACTAGATCCGTGTCATTGTTACACAGCTCCCGGACTCGCTTGGCAAGCATGTCTTTACATGTCGCGAGTCAAACTGGAACTTTTTACTGATTTAGATATGCATTTATTTGTCGAGAGAGGCATAAGAGGTGGCATTTCGATGATATCTCATAGATTTAGTGTATCTAATAACAAATATTTAGACTCTTACGACGAAAACAAAACATCTAAATACATCCTTTATTTGGATGCAAATAATCTGTATGGATGGGCAATGACCCAACCCTTACCTAATCACGGGTTTGAGTGGATTACAGAGCCAATTGATTTTATGAAAATTTCTGATGTCTAACATAGGTTACATTTTAGAAATAGACATGGAATATCCACAAAACTTACACGATTTACATAATGACTATCCCCTGGCCCCAGAAACATTAAATGTGACAAATGATATGCTATCCCCATATTGCAAGGAAATAGCGCAAGAACATAATTTAAATACCAATAGCTGTACGAAATTAGTTCCTAATTTGATGTGTAAAAAAGGTTATATCGTTCATTATAGAAACTTAAAACAATATGTTTTTCTAGGTTTAAAAGTAACTAAAATCCACAAGGTGCTTAAATTTCACCAAAGCCCTTGGCTTAAAAAGTACATTGATTTTAATACGGAAAAAAGAAAAAACGCCAAAAGCTTATTTGAAAAAAACCTCTTTAAACTATTAAATAATGCCGTATTCGGTAAAACCATGGAAAACCTACGGAAGCGCACAGTAATAGATCTTGTACAGGATAAGAAAAAATCTAAGAAACTCGTTGCTTCTCCTGCATTCCATAATTTTTGAATAATAACAACAGATTTAGTTTCAATAGAGAGAAAAAAAATTTCCCTTTTATTAAATAGACCGATCTACATTGGTTTCTTCATTCTAGATATATCAAAAATTCTTATGTATAATTTTCATTATGAGTATATAAAATCAAAATAGAATACCAATGCAAAATTACTTTTTACAGATACTGATTCGTTGTGCTATGAAATTGAAACACAAGACGTGTATGAAGATATGGAGAAAGATCTACATTTCTTTGATACTTCCGATTACCCCAAAACTCACCCTCTATGCAACGAAATAAATAAAAAAGTACTTGGCAAGATGAAAGATGAGTTGTCATCCAGTTTAGCCATTGAATTTGTTGGGCTTCAAACCAAAAATGTATAGTTTAAAAAGTGCTGAAATGGAGAAAAAAAACGGCGAAAGGAGTCTCAAAAATTATTACTCAACATCAAATTCGACATTTAGACTATAAAGAGACTGTGTTGTGTCGTCGTCGTGGATTAGCCAAAGCTAAAAAAATAGCAAGTCACAATCACATCGTGCAAACTGTCTTATCAAAAGTAAACTCAGAGCCCTTTTGATAGCAAAAGATACATTTTACAAGATGGAATAAATACTTTAGCATATGGCCACTTTAAAATTTAACAGCAAACTTGTGTTATTATTACTTTTTATTTTTACTTGAAAAAATTCATTGTGATGAATGTGTAAATATGTTGATATTAAATAAGTTACATCTCAAAATTTTGAGTTTTGTATTTTTAAAGATTTGCATATGTTTGTCTTGGAGTAAAACAATCCTTCGCCCTGTCAAAATGTTGCTTTGTTTATGAAAAGATTATGTACATGAAATTATTCTGTAAATGGTACTTGACCACCTCTTAGATTTGTTTTTAAAGTAAAACCAAAAATAATTTTTTTAAAAAAATTAACGATGTACTATTGCATTCCATTAGCGGAGGAAGGATTTTTTATTTACATTGAATTGTTAATGCTATATCATTTACTCTACTCAATTCAGTTTCATTACTGTTGGAAATATTGTTTGCTGTATCTCTGTACATTATTATTATTATTTTATTGTAAATAAATAGTTGATATAAAAATGTTTTATTCAATCTCAATTATTTGGTGTTCATAGTTAAATATTTTTATGCAAGTAAAATTATAAACATATTTACAATATAGAATAGTATAAGAAATATACAAATCCTTGCGTTTGCAATGGAGTTTCCAACCATAAGACATCCATCCACTATGCTAATAAGTGGCTCTTCCGATTCTGGTAAAGCTTACTTTGTCAAAAAATTGTTGGATTAAGAAATGTTTCAGCCTACTCCTTCAAAAATCATTTGATGTCGTGGCACCTATCAAACTTTGTTTGATGAAATTTCTAATGTGGAGTTCATTGATGCCTTACCTTCAGATTTTAGCCAGATACTTAATGCATTAATCATTATTGAGGACTTAATGTCCGAAATTGGAGAAGGTAAAAAATTATCAAATTTGTTTACAAAAGGTAGTTATCATAAAAGTATTTCAATTATTAAGAATCCTTTTTCATAAAGGGGTATAATTTCGAACTATTTCATGAAATGCATCCTATATGTGTTACTTTAAAAATGTAAGGGATAAAATGCAAACCCATTCGGTTAAATCTAAAATTTTCAGTGACCTTATTTATATTTTCAAAGGTATTCGGGGAACAGAATATTTATAAAGGTTTTTTCGGCCTCTTTGCATTTTCCTTTTAAATGTGCCGATAAAAATAAATATTTAAAAAAAAGTTCATTCAATGGTTTCGGCTTTCTGGTTCCCCAATCCTTAGAGGTTTTGTGTGTTCTTACCTTAAAATTCAGTAATGTCGACAAGTAAAACTTCTTTCCATCTCATAAATGTATCAATTACCTTTCTGTAGCTTTGTTTAGATGAAAAGGTTTCGAATACTTCACATCTTTTTCATTCACATTTTTGAAATGTAGCGATTGCGAAATATTTCTTGGTATTTGTTTGCAATATTTTGGGTTAGGGGGAGATGTGCTGATAAAAAGAAATATATTTCTAAATAAATTAATACATTAACTTCGGTTTATCTTCTTTTTAAATGGTATTACCTAAGCATGCTTGGAAAGAGCACTGACACATATCAATAAACATATATTCATTTAAAAAAATGAAAACTTTACACAAACTCAATTTTTTCTGAAACTATAGACTTATTCAATGTACTATTTTTATATTCATTAATTTTATTTATCTCTTGAATTTAAAAATGCGATTATTTTATTTTCAACCAGTTTTTTCCACCTATTCAGAGTATTAAAGTCAACATTATTACGCGTGAAACATATAAGCAAAAGCACATACTCGAAACAATGTTTTCAATCCATAAGAAAATTCCTGTTTCCCTTAAAAAAATCTTAGAAATGAATACATTTTGAGCATATTTTATCATTTTTTACAATCTTAGGCTTTAAATTTTAAAATTTATGGACAATAATACATTTATACGAATTGTGTGCGTATATCTGTGTGTACTATACCACTTTCTTAAATAAAATACACTTTGAAATAGAAAAATAATATTTTTTTTATTTACAATAATAATAAGGAATCTGTAGCAACATACATTTGCTTAGCATTTTCTATCAAAACATTCATATTCAACTTATTGAGAAATATCTCACTAATGTAATTCACCATTTGGATGTTTCGATTCACAAAATCTGCAACCAGTTTATCCCAGTCCATGTTTAATATAGCTAAATCACCATAGTTGGAAATTCTTTGTTCATTTGAATATGTCATACATTCATGACCTAGTTGATTTTCATATCCTTCCAAACATCCGTAACATATGAACAACGATGAAATATTTTCTTGGATATGGTCAGATAAGAGTTCTACCATTGATGTAGTGAGAACTATTTCTGGGTCGATACAATCGTAGTCAGGGTTTGGAAAAGGAATGTGTTTAGCCACTTCTTTCCTCAGAAGTTTCAGAAAAACACGCCCGAACATGATTGAAACAGTTTTCGACGTGATCTGCTTTTGGATATCTTTTAATACCTTCCATTCCGTTTCCTTTAGCATGGAAACTGGAGTCAAGAATTTGCGAGAAAAGTCCTTTCGCTGGAAATAACGTTGGCATATGATATAAGTCACATTCTCGATAACAGTTCGGGAAAGCTTGATAACAAATACTTTTCCATCATCAAAGGCTTGATCGATTGCAGAAAATTGTCTTATGAGGGCTAACCATACGGAAGGTGTTACAGTAATCCCATCTTTAGTAGGTAGGAGAGATCCAGTGGCATCGAGCTTGTATCGGCGCAAGTGAATTCGAGCAACATCTGCAAAATCAGAAATAACGGCGTAGTTGTGACCCCCTAGATGGAAATGATTCTCAGGAACAGCATCTGGTTTAAACGAAGAAACTTTCCCGTTGTCTTTATCAAAACACACTCTTTTTGCTCGAGGATTGGAGAAGATGAGAGGAGTAGCACGTTTCATGGTTAACTAAATAAATTTCAATGCACTAATCACGAAAGAAAATGTCTTGAAATTTTGTGATAATTCTTTATCGTG
Organism: Trichonephila clavata; assembly: GCA_019973975.1. NCBI lineage: Eukaryota > Metazoa > Arthropoda > Arachnida > Araneae > Nephilidae > Trichonephila > Trichonephila clavata. Next base: position 54,173 of record BMAO01018195.1, on the reverse strand, counting down.
AAGCAGAGTATTCTACCAAGTCAGAGCTTGAGAAGAAATGATGCACAGAAAGAAAAAAAATGAGTATTACAAGGTGGCAACATTAAGCTGATTGGTTCATTTTCATGACGTAACTTTGGAGACAACTGATTGGTAGAAAAAATACTGATGTCACTAGTCTTATAACATCACTATTATAATCAGGTTCATAAAAAATATAAAAAACGCGTTTTTTATTATGGTTTATTTACGCGAAATCTATCTTCCCCTATTTTAATCATATCTCTTTATGAAAAGCAATATTTCAGTATTGTACCCTAAAGACACTAATTTGAAAATTATAAATATTCTTTGTTTTCTCTTATTTCTCTTTTAATTCTTTATGCACTATCCCGCTACGAGAAAATAGAAGTCAAAAAGGAGGGGAGGGGGATGGCGAAAAAAAGAGCGAAGGACCGCGGGGCGAAAAGGGACGGGGTGAAGAGGCGAAACAGGACGCGGGGGGAGGGGACGGGGTGAAGAGGCGAAACAGGACGCGGGGGGAGGGGACGGGGAGGCTGCGGTTTGACTGAGGTTGAGACCTCAAAAGCCTCAGAGCCTCGTGATCCAGAACCCCCACTTTTCATCTACTTTCGTCACACTTCATAGTGAACGTTGAAATTTTGAAATAAAATGCAAGCCATTTTGATCAATGGTGTGCCAAAAATATTGTTTCGCGTACAGATAATTCTGTAACTAAAGATTAAACTGCATTTATAACAACGACAGGTATAAAGCTAAAGTTGGATTTTTTTGTGATTTTTTACTTCGGTAAATATTTTACGAAGTAGTATCAGATAGGAAGGTATAGTATAGTGATCCCCGGGCCTCGAGGCCAGTTCGTGGATCAAACGGTACCGGGCCACCTATGGAACAATAAATTATTTGTTTTATTTTCCGTGGTGTATTTCTCTCGGGTATGTGGAACTTTTCACGGAAATAACTTTATATCCCATGTTAAATCTCTTTATATTCAGTTTTGGTGTATCTGTATATTATTCTGAACGCATAATAAACAGTTAAATTCAAATTATTAAATCAAAACAATCTAAAATACAGGTTGGTCCCAAATTCATGGTACAAACTTTAAGGGTAGGTGTAAGACATTGTAACAATCATTTATTGCACAAGAATGTATGGGTGCAAGTGCGCGGTGAGGCAGAAACACAAAAAAGAATAAGAGACGAAAGGAAATACAAAGTGTTTATAGAAAGCGTTGTTGACAAGCGTAATGTTTACAATAACTCTTCATATCTGTTCAGCACATGAACTATGAAGTCCAGCTGCAGCTCACATTGCTTTGCCATCCACTGGCAGTCGGAGAAGATCACCGGCCGGATTCAAAGCTTGTACTCGCTGAAAATGGATACGTGATTTTCGCTTAACACTCTACAAATGATCGGATGACTCACGCTTATGTGTTAAGAATAGTTGACTCCTTTCGCCGTCCAGAGATGGCGCCACGAACTGGACTTGGTTTTCTAGTATCCGGAGTGATTTCGGGGGAAAACGACATTCCATTCGGATGATTCGGTTGTACTGGTCGCCATTCTTGCGATTATGTTTTAGTGTAATGTTTTTCTTTTATCCTACATGTAAAGGCATGAGTGTGTGTGTGGAGTAAAAATATACATGAAAAGTCGACTTGTGAAATCATTGAACCTTGCTATTAGTCATTCATAATCTTCATTTATATATCTTTCATTCAGCGTCATAAGAAATACTTCCACAGTGTTCCTACGCCTAGCATGGAAAATGGCGGTAAGTGAAAATCCGTTCGTTATACAATTCGTAATTGCATTCTACATCAAACTCAAAATCTAAAGTCTCATTCTCATTCATAACATGTGGTCCGTCGAATCGGAGAGTTATTGATGTGATTAGTCTTTGTTATTTTAATTATTCGTTTCATACTCGATATTCTTATTCTAGTGCATTTATTCTGATACGAATTCTTGAAGTATTCTTATACATTCTGATTAATATTATTCGTTTCATACTCGATATTCTTATTCTAGTGCATTTATTCTGATACGAATTCTTGAAGTATTCTTATACATTCTGATTGATATTATTTATTATTTGATTCTAGACTTATTCTTTTGTTCTATTTTGTATAAATATTTTTTGATAGTTGTGTATTTGCATTGTGTCGGCATTTGTTATTATTGGTATAGTTGTGTATTTTGTGTAGAATTTTAAAATTTCATTCATAAATCATGGCTCCAAAACAGTCGAAAAATAGTGGTAAATTTGATTTAATTATAAAAGAATTAAAAGTTTTTGAAAGTAGAATAAATAAATGCGATGATAATAAATCACGCATACGTGTTTTAAAAACCCAAGTGTTGCAATACGAAAATAGATTAACTGAAATATTCGGTGAATTGTCAACGCATGAAAGTGATGAATCATTTGACATTTATATGAAATATAAAGATATATTATTCAATTGGGTTGTTGACCTTGAACAAAAATCTGAGTTTGAGGAAGTAAAAAATAGTATTCATGTAAAATCTTCAGTAGTTAATTTACCAAAACTTGAAGTTCCGCATTTTTATGGAAATTGCGAGAACTGGATTTCATTCAAAGAGCTATTTAAGTCTTCGATTTTAGATAACAAATCAATAAGTGATCTTGAAAAATTGCAATATCTGCAGGCTTCTGTTCGCGGGATGCAGCCAAATTAATTCGGGGTTTTGCAATTACTGTGGACAATCTTAAGAACTGTTGGGATATACTGTGCAGTCGGTATGAAAACAAGCGACAATTAGCTCTTAGCCAAATAAATAAGCTATTTAGTATTAAGATATCCAGGGCAAATACTTCAAAATTGCTTTTGGAAATAATAGATATTTGCAATGAAGTCGTTCGAAATTTAAAAACTTTGGATTTAGAAACAAATTCATTAACAGAGTTGATCATAATAAATTTTCTCATTTCAAAAGTGGATGCATGTATTAGGCAACGGTGGGAATTATCTTTGGAAAATAATAAAATTCCCACTCTTGAGGAATTTAGAGTTTTCATTGAAAGAGAAGCTCGTGGTCTGAATGAGTTAAACTTTGTAAAACCTGACATTAAGAAAGGTAATGTTAAACCATTAAATTCATTTAACAAATCAAATGTAAATACTACTGTTGTCAAATGTAACCAAGTAAAATCAGGGGTAAAATTAGATGTTGGTCAAAGTAACAATTGCATTCTATGTTGTCAAAGCCATGCCTTATTCAAATGTCCAACTTTTAATTCTATGAATGTAAATGAAAGATGGCAAGTGGTACGGAACAATAATTTATGTACAATTGTTTGAGGAGTAACCACAGGCTTGACACATGTAGAATAGGATTCTCTTGTAAAAACTGTTCTGAAAGACACCATACATTATTACACAGATATTCAGTCAGTCCTTCAGCAGATACTCAAGCAAATTCTGTTGTGACAGTGTCTAACAATTGCACACAATTGGCAGAAGGTCACGTTTTGTTGTCCACAGCATTAATAAATGTTAAATCTAAACATGGTCAACAAATAACTTGCCGTGCTTTGATAGACAATGCTTCTCAAAATTCTTTAATTTCCAAGCAATGTGCTGATCGCTTAAAATTGCCATTAAAACACACCAATCATAGATTAGTAGGTGTAAATGAAACATTTGCTGAAACTTCGTTATATTCGACAAACTTGGAATTTTTTTCTTGTGTTTCCTCTGATAAATTTCAAGTAAAAGCTTTGTTAGTCTCGAAAGTCACTTCAGCTATGCCAAACTTTCCAATTAAATATCATGAGTGGCCTCATATCAAAGATCTAACTCTTGCTGATCCAACGTTTTATATTGAAAATGAAATAGACATTCTTCTAGGTGCTGATGTTTTTATGACAATAATTTCAGGGACTCCTATAATGGGACCCAAAGGTACCCCATCAGCATTGCCAACAAAATTAGGTCATTTATTGTCAGGTACCATAAATACACCATATAATCAAAATTCATCCCTAATCTGTCACTCCCTTTTAAACATAGACCATTCTTTGAAACAATTTTGGGAACTTGAATCTGTTCCTAAGGAAATTCCGTCAAAGGATGAGGATGAGCTATGTGAGTCTATATTCGTAAATTCTCATATTCGTAATGCTGATGGTAGATATATTCTAAAACTGCCATTTAGAGATGATTCAAGTCTTGCAGATAGTAAGGAGGGTGCATTAAAACGATTCTATTCTCTTGAAAGAAAACTTCACTCTAATAATCAATTAAAGGAACAATACACAGAATTTATGGAGGAATACCAAAACCTTGGTCACATGACGCCTCTCGCGTCAGATGTAAAATCTCCACATTATTTCTTACCACATCATGGTGTGATTAATGATAATAGTTCCACAACCAAATTAAGGGTGGTGTTTGACGGCTCATTCAAAAGTACAAATGGAAATTCTTTGAATGACATTCTGCTGACTGGTAAAAAACTACAGTCAGACATTTTTCTAACTTTACTTAAATTCAGATTCTTCCCAATTGCTTTTTCTGCTGACATTGCAAAAATGTATAGACAGATATTAATATCACAAGATGATGTATGCTTTCAACAAATATTTTGGAGGAAGTCTCCAGAGGAACCATTAGGGATTTTCAAATTAAATACAGTTACCTATGGTACATCTTGTGCCCCATTTCTTGCCATCCGAACTTTGAAACAATTATGTGAGGATGAAAAACATCGTTTTCCACAGGCAGCTAAGCTCGCAAAAGATCATTTCTATGTTGACGATTTGTTAGCCGGTGCTGACTCATTGGACTCGGCTAGGAAAATTGTTCACGAACTGCAAAATTTAATGTCAGCCGGTGGATTTGAGCTGCGAAAATGGTCATGCACTCATCCAGAGGTTTTGTCAGACTTACCAAACAGTCTAAAGACAAATATTTCCTCACATTCATTTGATGATGAGTCCACCCAGAAAATTCTTGGCTTATTCTGGGATCTAAACGAGGATTCCTTTAGAGTAAGAGCAGTCTTACCCGACCAGGTATCCACAAAGAGACAGATGCTATCAATCATCGCACGCATCTTTGATCCTCTGGGGTTTGTCTCTCCCTCAACTATAATTTTAAAGATTATTCTTCAAGACCTGTGGAAGGCAGGGCTTGACTGGGATGATGAGATATCATCAGACATTCTTAATCGATGGAATCGGTTTCAAGCAGAAATTTCATGCCTCAAACAAATAAAAGTTCCCAGATATGTTCAAACACTAAATGCTAAACACTGTGAAATTCATGGGTTCTGTGACGCCTCCTCAAAGGCATATTCAGCCGTAATATACTTACGTGTTGTTTCTGATTCGCCACACTTATTCTTAATGATTTCAAAAACTCGTGTGGCACCTGTAAAAACAATATCATTACCTAAGTTAGAGCTTTGTGGTGCTCTGCTTCTGGCTGAACTTCTAGACACATTTAAGAGATCTCTTAGCATCACTCACGATACTTATTTATGGTGTGACTCAACAATTACACTGAGTTGGATAAATAATCCACCTGTAAAAGGAAATCAATTTGTGCAACACAGGGTTGGGAAAATTCATACACTAACCTCAAAAGAATCTTGGCATCACATTCCGGGAAAATTAAACCCGGCAGATTGGGCAACAAGAGGCCTCTACCCGAAACAACTTCTTGAAAATTCAGAGTGGGTAACTGGTCCAAAATGGCTTCATGATTTCCATCCTTCTTCCAATTCATTTCTTCCTTTCTCTGAACAGCCAGTTCCACTTGTTCCTATTGATCAGTCTGAATCATTAAGCGACTCTGTTGTTCTTTCAACTGGTGTTGATAATTCTCTTAGTTTCTTGGATAAGTTTTCCTCATACATGAAAGTAATTAGGACTGTTGCATGGATATTCAGATTCTACCATAATTCCAAATCAGTGTCCAAAGTTACTGGGCCTTTATATACACATGAGTTAGAAACCTCAATCAAAAAGGTAGTCAAATTGTTACAAAATGGAGAATACCATACAGAACTTAATCTCTTGAAATGTAACAAGCCTCTTCCCAAATCTAGCAAACTTCAGTCTTTGAATGCATTCCTTGACTCTGAGGGAATTCTTCGTGTCGGAGGACGTCTTCGTCTCCAACAAACTCTTAAATTTGAACAAAAGCATCCTATGCTCATCCCCAAAAAACAATCACTTTACAAGTCTAATCATTAGACATTTTCATAGGGTCAATTTCCATGCTGGGCAGGAACTAGTTTATCCCTCATTCGTCAGCAGTTTTGGATACCTAATGGTAAATCAGCTGTCAGAAAAGAACTACACAACTGCGTAGCTGTTTTAAGCTTGTAGCGAAGCCAGTCTCTCAAATGATGGGTGATCTACCCATCGAACGAATCACCCCTTGTCGTGCTTTTGAAAAAGTAGGCATTGACTTTGCTGGACCTATCACGACAAAGTGCCAACATACTCGCAAGGCCAGCAACTTCAAATCGTACATCTGCCTCTTCATCTGCATGTGTACTAAAGCAGTGCACCTTGAACTCGTATCTTCGCTATCAGCAGCAGCATTTTTGTCAGCACTGCGTCGATTTGTGTCACGCCGTGGCTATCCATCAGACATTTATTCTGACAACGGTACAAATTTCGTTGGTGCTTCAGCTTACTTGAAGGACTTGTTTAAATTACTTCACAACTCTAACTGTCCAGGACTATTCGTCAAGCAAAAACATTCAGTGGCACTTCATTCCTCCATATGCACCAAATTTCGGAGGTGTGTGGGAAGCCTCAGTCAAACTCACAAAGCATCATTTGCTCAAAACCTTAAAAGCGGCTGTGCTGAACTTTGAAGAGTTAGCTACAATCCTGTGCCAAATCGAGGCGTGCATAAATTCACGTCCTCTTTATCCGCTATCATCAGACCCTAAGGATCTCCAGGTGTTAACACCCGGACACTTTCTTATCGGGTGTCCCTTGCTTGAACTCCCTGATCACAGTCTAACTAACCAATCTCTGAGTCTTCATTCTAGGTGGTCTCTTCTGATGAAGTTGAAAAAGATGTTCTGGTCTCGCTGGCAGCTCTCCTACCTCAACACCTTGCAGTCCCGAACCAAATGGATGCAGGGCCAGAAAGACTTCACGGTAGGATCCCTCGTCCTAATCAAGAATCCAGCCTCTTTCAGCACCAGGTGGACTCCCGGAAGGATTGTGGCCACACATCCTGGATCTGACGGAATATGCCATGTCGTCACTATACAGACTTCACGTGGAGTCATGACAAGACCAGTCTCTCAAGTTGCAGTCTTGCCCCTACCACCATCGACTACATCTTCCCGCCCCCCGGAGGATGTTAAGAATAGTTGACTCCTTTCGCCGTCCAGAGATGGCGCCACGAACTGGACTTGGTTTTCTAGTATCCGGAGTGATTTCGGGGGAAAACGACATTCCATTCGGATGATTCGGTTGTACTGGTCGCCATTCTTGCGATTATGTTTTAGTGTAATGTTTTTTCTTTTATCCTACATGTAAAGGCATGAGTGTGTGTGTGGAGTAAAAATATACATGAAAAGTCGACTTGTGAAATCATTGAACCTTGCTATTAGTCATTCATAATCTTCATTTATATATCTTTCTTCAGCGTCATAAGAAATACTTCCACAGTGTTCCTACGCCTAGCATGGAAAATGGCGGTAAGTGAAAATCCGTTCGTTATATAATTCGTAATTGCATTCTACATCAAACTCAAAATCTAAAGTCTCATTCTCATTCATAACACTTATGTGAGCAGCAGCTCTTGTACTTGACTCTGGTCTAACAGCCACATCGTTTAAATTGCTTTCATCCAGGCTTGAACTGCGTACAGCTCTTTGTCGACCAGCATCATGCCTAGTGATGCGGAAAGAACGTGTTTCACGAAGTTGGTGATGTAACCTCTGAAAAATTATGTGATCTGGCATTCGTCAATCAGGAAACTGCGCGTGATACATTCGTAGCGCAGCTCTGCCGTTACCATTTACATGGCCGTATATGTAATGCATGCCTGCATTTTCGGCATACATAAAATCTCCCATTGTAAAAGTCAATACAATTGGGGATGGCGCTTTCCCCTGCTAAGATGCATCATGTTGAACGGAATGCATCTATTTCCCCCTACCGGCCACGAAACTAACCGATAACACCATTTCTCTTTTCTTTTATTTCCCCTGTTTGTGCCTCACCGCGTCACCTGCGCCTTTACATTCCTATACAATGAATGATTGTTACAATATCCTGTACCTACCGTTAAAATTTGTTCAATGAATTTGGACCACCCTGTATAAGCAATCAATGTCTTTCCCCCTGGGCTGCGGTAAAATTATCAAACGTTGATTGGTCCGTGGTGATAAAAAGATGGATAAGCACTGGTGTAGAGCTTTAATTCGTCATTTATTGAGCTATAATAAAGTTATATAGCCCTATATCATATAAAAAAGTTATTAGTATATTCCAAATCCGAACAGAGCCTCGAGGGTCAAGTATCAAATCAAGTGCCGTCCTCATCACTTGACTGTGACTTAAAACTGTGAAGTTCATCGCCAATAGACCTCATGTTGCTTCAAAGGTCGATGTAAATAAAACAAATAACCAATCAACGAAATCCAAATAGAAATTAACGAAAAATATGCTTGTTTACATTTTTTTAAAGGTCAAATCTTTGTTGACAATTACTTTTTTTATTGCTGAGAGCGTAATTACTGTCGGATTTCAACGCGGTTTGCTTTATAGAAAACAATCTTAGCATTCTATCAGCTGACCCAAAAGACCGTTAACATTTGGAAATTCAATAATTCACGGAATAATGTAGGTAGAAAGGTAAAGCTTCCCACACGTGTTCGAAATGATAGAAGGTTTTCTTGAGAACAAAAAAAAAAAGTGCAAAAATCGCCAACAGATGGAGATTTACATGATTACAAAAGCAATAATACGATAGCAATTTCTTAGCAATAAACGATGTTCTTTATAAATGTTCTTTACAATATATGTCCAACATGTCGGCCGTCATTCCTCAACAATATACCTGTAATCGAGGGACAGTATTGAGAACAGTACAGTACAGTACAGTACAGTATATGTGTGTAACGGGGCTATTCATGTTCTTCTTACTAATAGTCCTCTTGGAGAAAAATGGGTCATTAAAATTTATTCTATTGAAAACCTTCCTCCTCCGAAGCAGATGTGATTATGTAAATTAAGACTCATTAAACTTTCGAGTTAAGAGAGAGAGAGAGAGAGGTTAGACAGCTAACGGATAGCAGTGATTGATTAGCGGGAAGCTAGGCAAGAGAATTTCCCGTAAGTGATTGATTCCAATGTCTAATTGTTCTATATTTACTTTCTAGTTAGTTAATTTCGTTCTAACCCCGTCGATTGCTTCACATAGTATTGATGAGTATAGATCTGGTCTAACATTTCTCACCTCCGTCATTGGAACGTGTGGTTGAAATTTGATGTCGTTATTGAGAATTATTTTTTTTTTTTTTTTTTATTAATGTTTTTTTTTTTTTTTTGTGTAGTTTGTATTGAGTGTATTCTATTAAATAATAATTAAATACGGCTATACTCTTTGGATCTGTTATTTGAGACTTTGTTTACAACCCGTCTAAATCTGGACCGACCTGAACGCGCTTATGCATAAGGATAAGAGATAAGTAAAATTCCTTATTCTTATTGTAAGAATAATAGAGCGTTTGTTTTGATATAGCAAAGCATATTTGATGATTTTCCTTCAGCGTCCGTAACGAGATCGTACGATCGCGGCAGATTTGCGACTTCAGGTAACCCTTCAACCAATAATCCCTCGAATAGAGGTCGGGGGGGGAAGAAGTCCTAGAGTAGCTGAATAGTACGATGTTAATATTCACTCACTCGGTGGAGGTGGGGGTCCGGCACGTCCATAGGAGCCCATGTTAAATTATGTAAGTTTATGTACCTTTTTCTCAAACTATCTACATCTGATGAATACAATTTTTACAGCATGTTATGTGTACTATCAATAAAACTTTAACGAAGGGTTTTTTTTTTTTGTTTAAAATTAAAATAACTATTAATTTTTCAAAACATCTTCAATCCCCCCCCCCCACTAAAGTTTAGTTTAAAAAAAAAAAGGTTTGCTAGAGAGAGATATATCTAATTCTCTCTCTTCTCTCTCTCTTCCATTAAAATGTGTAAACATGTTAAAAGTATACTCACACAAAATTTGAGGATTATATAATTAGTAGTTTTTGTGAAAAAGGTACATAAAGTAAAAAATTTTACATTTAAAAAAAACAGGCTTTAAATTAAAAATTTGTAATTTTTGAGCATTTCGTTTTTTTTTTTGTTTTTTTGTTTTTTTTTTTTTCAGTATTTTTCAGAAGCATGTGGAGCATTTTCTTTACCCTCTGCTCCTACATAAGGCTCTTCTAATTTTCTTCTTTCATTTACTTTTAACAATTTAGCCTTTTTTGGGGATCTCAAGATGCTTTCGTTCGGCTACACGAATCCTAATTGTTTGAAGCATAGCATACAGTTATAATTTGGTTCAATATCACAATGCCTTAAGATCATTAATTTTTGCTACATGACTCATATTGAACTGTGTAATAGCCCTATTTACCCTATAATTTCAGATTTTTTTAAATTCCACAAATGTAGATTTTGGAATCACTGACTGGTGTTAGTAACTGACTGATTTGAACAAAAAACGTGTACCCAAAAAAACATATACTTTGAGATATTTCCAAAATACACTCTAATTTTTTTACTATAACGAACATTATATGGATTGGCGCTCATGAGAAACTTATGCAAGAGTTTCAGGTGCTCTTAGCAGAGCTCATTTGATGAGCCTCAAGGAGTAACTTCATTTAAAAATAAATAAAAATGCTTCTAACTATCGTATTTCCTCATTTCATATTTTACTTCAAACAGAAATATTTGAACTCTTATAAAATATAAAAAAAGGAAAATAGATAATTTTTCGAAAATTCATGTGCCAGAATGACCATTTTAATTATTTTCCGCGGCGTATGTGCAATGATCTTTTTACACACCTGTTGCAATATCTCCAATACAGAGGGCAGCACGGTTTAATATACCATTCGCTTATGTTAAATTATTTAATTTTTTCCTAAATATGTGTTTCACTTAAAAATTTTTTACTTTAACGCAAGAATTAACTTTTCTCAAGGAGAAAATTGTGAATTAGCAAATTATTTCTTAATTTCCAAAACTTAGTATAAGAATCAGATATATGTTTTGGATTTAGAAAGATTTATTTTATTATTGCTTCTGATTTTGTATAATGTTCTATAACAAAAAAAGTAAACAGAATACAGTAAAACACTATGAATAATAAAAAATATTACTGCTATATATTCATTATATTTTATTTTATGATGGAATTAAGATGCGCTGAATTAATTTACATTTGTGTTTCTATAGAATCAAAGAAATTAAAATAAATCTTTCTTTTTTTATATTTGAAAATTAGTAGGAATTGTCTAAAACAGGAGTCGGGAACCTTTTATCTGTGGCCGTGTCAGGCTGATCTACCAATAGGATTCAGCGTGCCACACAGTAGGGCATTTTTAAAACAATTCGAGTCCCGCAATTATGCATGCAGAGTAGAGAATTGATGTCGATATTTACAGTTCTATTATTTATTAATTTTGAATCATTTAAAGATATTTCTTAACATAAAAATAAACAGCATAAAATAGAACTATTTCTTCAACTAAAATAAAAGAAATGAAATTGTACACACATTATGTATTTTTAAAAAAATTATTAAAATAAGAAATGGACAGAGAGCATAAAATGTAAGTATTCCCCTTCTTTACAGTTTCATTAAAAAATAAATAAAAAATTTAATTCGAGCCTAGTGCTTAAACCGCTTTATTTCATAACTCAAAATCAGGGGTACAATGTGTGATTTTCAATTTGACACGATTCTGAGCATTCGGTTGTTAAACAATTTCTTTGTGGAAATATTTTTTGAAATATTTCCGAAAAACTTTTTGGAATATTTTTTATATGAGAACATATTTGTTCATTAAGGTATGTAAAATCAAATGCGGAGAACAGAGTTCATGTAATTTTCTCTCCAAACAATTAAATCTTTCCAGCAAAGACATTCAATAATTTAGAAAATAGCTGTAGATTTATCTACAGAGTTATCTTTTAGATTTTTTTCTTAACTCCGTTAATTTCCATCATTTTGAAGATGTTTTTTACATAAGGTCCATTAAAAATTTATCAACTTCCCCAACCCACTCTACAATTGACAAATTTATAGTATTTACAAAGTGCCACTAAAAATTGTACCACGTGCCTCAAAAAATGCGTGTCATAGGTTGCCGATCCCTGGTCTAAGAGTTTACTTATATTACATAAACATTTGTGTTTCTATGTACTTTCCAACTTTATTTTTTTTATATTTCATAAAAAAAAGTGTCGATTTTTACTACAATGTGGAGTTTAAATAATATAGTGAGAGGAAACCAGGAACTTTACGGCTGCTGGTTCTTGGGTTCGAATCTTGAATCTCACAAATTTAAACTTCAGGCCAGAAACAAATCAACTCCTTCACTGCACATTGATATTTTGAAACATAAACCTAATAACTAATTGCGCAAGCAGTAAACTCATGAGAATGCAATTAAACATTTAAAAAGTTATAGATGAAATTTCTGTGCTTCGTTACACGATTACTTGGAAAGTGTTCTTTTTAATTTATAAAAAAAACCATGTCTTGATAAATTATTTATTAATGTCACTCCTAAAAAAATAACAAGAAACTATTGATACCAGATCACAAAACTTTGGACGAGGACGACACATAATTGGCGCACCACTCTCCAAACTTCCAACACGAGGATATAAATCCCATGGCATCATGTTTATAGGAAAACAATTTTTGCAGGAAGCGAGTTCGAGTCGCCATTCTATCAAAGATTATAACTATTGGCAAACAGAAAATGGAAATTGCTTCATGTAAAGTCCATCAAATCTTAATGAGTATGAAATATTTTTAAAATTAAAAAGTAAGATAAAGTATATCATTTCCATTTTCTAATAGTTTTTCAGAATAGTCATAAGTTTGTTCTGTATATCTAGTTAAAATTAGTTTAGGAAAATTTATTGCCAACATTGCTTAAGTGTTTGCCATTTTTGAGATAAATTGTGAAACTATTAAATTACAGATAATTTCTTCTCTGTAACTTAATAGTTTTTCAATGATTTTCTTCTTTTTTCTGACAATAATTAACTTTTGTTTGTGACTTTAAGGACAAAGATACAAATTTCACCATTATTAATTAAGCATTTTAAAATCTATTTCTTAATTGATTTGCTAATCGTTTCTCCTGAAAAAAAAATCGAATTTGAGTTCTATTAGATTGTGCATAGGGGGGGGGGGTTCTACAACCACGAATTTGTCGTTCAATTATTCACTGATGAACTATTAAAAAACTTAAACATTTCTTACGTACACAGACATTAAATGTAAGCCATCTATAATGGAGAGCATAGTTAATAAAAAACTTAACATTTATTTTATCCAGTGTTATTGGGTCTGGCATCTTCAAGCTGGGAGAGCTACATTCGGAAGTACATTGTTTTTAGACAGAACAAGGTTTTTTCTTACATAAGCGATCATACACCCTCTGGCAGTTACAAAGAGAATTCGATAGGGAATTCTTAACAGCATTACATCTTTTGAATCGAAATACAGTAGAACGTCGTTTATCCGAATCAATTGGTACCGGACACCGTTCGGATACGCGATTGTTCGGATACTCGAAAACCGAATGCAATCCATGAAATATATGAAACCAGATACTATATGAATATTGAAAATAATCAGATGCGGGAAACGTGCTTGAAAAAAAAAGAAAATAGGGACAAAATGTAGCAGTTTTACCTTTATTGTGGAAAATAATCACTTATTTTTCGCTGTACACCTTCGTTTTTTCGCTGTCAGTCTCTGATTCTCTTGAGCAGCAGTAGTTGAGTAGGACAGCACTTTGGTTGTTGTTTGCACCACTCCATAGCTGTATCTAACGCAGAAACGCGTTAGCATTTGATAGACCTTGCTACTTTCGCTTTTGTTGTCCTCGTCTTCATCAGTTTCATCGTCGACAGGATCGGATTCTTCTTGCATGGAATTCATAATCTCGTCATCATTTAGCATTTGAAATCCAGTCTTCTGCATCGCATGCCATCCTGGTTTCTACATCATTAAAACTCAACAAAAGAGCACGTATACACCCCCTCACAAACTGACCTAATATTCCGCGCAGATGTTTACCAAATCATACAGCTGAAATTCCCCAAATATCCCTCACCTTGGGTTTTCGCGTCACTTTTGGCCTCACGCGAAACAACTGTTGAGCATTGCACTGTTCAAAAATGTATCCGGATATTTGACGCTCCGGATAATAAACGCTCGGATAAACGACGTTCTCTGTATACTATTTCTATTTATTATTCTATGCAGGGTGTTGCTGAATTCAATCAAAAAATTCAGAGGAGTGGTAGCAAACGGCATGGGGATGACGAATCACCAAATAACATGGCATCGCAAACCGTGTATTGTCTGAGTAATTATCAAAAACAGTTATGAAGGATGTGATGTTGAATGGAATGAAAAGGAGCAATAGGAGGTAAGAAATGCATTTATTAGACGTAAGGTATGTTTACAAAACGAACAATGCATCTCAGCTCTACTTGACTTCACAAATGCAACGACACAAGACTGTCACAGGAATTGTCTGAAATTGCGTTCTCGTTTGTCACAGCACAGCTGACATCAACGGACGAAGAATTGTCGGACGCGTTTAAACAAATCCGGTTTGCTGGGGATGTTAGCTGAAGCAATGGCGATCCATACCGTGAAATCTTCTACTGTAGCCACCGTCGTCTCATCCACAAGCAATTTCAGGTGGCCCCAGAAGGAGAAAACAAAGGGATTGAGGTCTGGGGAGCGTGGAAGTGAAGCAGCAGGCCTTTCACATCCAATCCATCTCCTAAGATATGTATCATGGAGGTGGTAAACACTGCAGTCAAAAAATGTGCTAGTGTATCATCATGCATAAACCATACGTTTTGATGCGCAGTGGCCGAGCTCCCAGCAGCAACTACGGGAGAAGTGGGAAATTTGTACACGCGCGTAGACTTTTATTCAATTCTATCATCTGCTCTCCAAATCCCTGCATCCGCTTGGCCATTCCCCTCGTCTGGCTCATCGTCCTCCCGAAAGCTAATAATATCGTTATTTTCACCGTTTAAGCATGGTTTGCGACTCCACGTTCTATTCTGATTTGTCTTCCCCATGCTGCTTACTATCATCCTTCTGAATTTTTTGGTCCATTTCAGCAACACCCAGTAGATGTGAAACTATTTAAAGTTTTTCCAAATGATTTTAAAAATATTCTATAAATTTTCATTAATCCTAACCAAATAAACAAAAAAACAACAAAAAAAGTTGGGCTGTTTTGTTTTTAAACAAAGAACACGAGCATAAACCATAGAAGTAGCGTTTTTGCCCCTTTTTTACCTTCATATATACTTTGAAACGAATGACAGTAGAACGTCGTTTATCCGAATCAATTTGGACCGGACACCGTTCGGATACACGATTGTTCGGATAACCGAATGCGATCCATGCAGTATATGATACTAGACACTATACCAATACTGAAAATCATCACATGCGGGAAACGTGCTTGAAGAGAAAGCAAAATAGGTGCAAAATGTCGCAATTTTACCTTAATTGTGTAAAATAATCACTTATTTTTCGCTGTACCATTGTACACCTTCGTTTTTTCAATGCAAGGTCTCTCATTCTCTTCAGCAGCAGTAGTTGAGTAGGACAGAACTCTGATTGTTTTTCGTATCACGCCATAGCTGTCTCTAAAGCAGAAAACAAATCAGCATTTGCAACTTTCGTTGTTGCCCTCGTCTTCATCCGTTTCATCGTTGACAGGGTCGGAATTTTGATTGCATGGAAGTCACTGTCTAGTCATAATTTAGCATTTGAAATCCATAATCTTCTGCACTGCATACCATTCAGGTTTCTACATCAACAAAACTCAACAAAAGCGCACGTATACACCACCTCACTTGGAAACAAACTGGCCTAATATTTCGCGCAGATGTTTACCAAATCACACAGCTTAAATTCACCAAATATCCCTCACCTTGGGTATTCCCGTCACTTTTGGCTTCACAGGAAACAAATGTTGAGCATTGCACTGTTCGAAAACGGATCCGGACTTTGGTTCGGATATTTGACGCTCCGGATAATAAACGCTCGGATAAACGACTTTCTACTGTATATTTAATTCAATTTATTGTTAAGCGCAAAACTGAAACCTTTTTCTATGAAATAGAATTCATTTTACAGATTTCTTTTATCCGATCTAAGCTGAATACATTTCAAACATAATCAACCCATTCTAGTTTTTTAAATCACGAAGAATCATTTGCTTCTTTAAAAAAGTCATTTCTTTATTTATATTTATTGTTCTATGGATGAAACTGGCTTAATCATTTTTTTTCTATTAAATTAAAATAATACTACAAATATCTATAATCCAAACGGAATCAAAAAGAAGCCAAACAAAAAATTTTATGAATACAGATTTTCTTTTTTTTAAAAAAAATGTCTTTTTAAAAAAACGATGTTTTGAAAGATCTCGATTCCATCGCTAACAACATTTACACTCCGAATTTCCCCGGAAACCATTCTAAATTCCTAAATCGCGGGAAATCATTTCCGAGAAGGAGGGGCCCATTTAATCAAAAGAAAACACACGGGGAAAAGAATAACTTGAAGTAGCAGCGCCCATCTGCGTTCTTTTTAGTCTATCGATTGAAAATCTCATTCATTATATAAACCTGAAGCTCAATGCAAGCTGAGTTCCCAAATTTAAATCGTTTGCCTCAGGCTCGACACCTGCACTTCATTGATTATTCCGAACCGCCTACCATTTTTCTTCACTCTCAGTTTGGCTGACGGATGTTGAGAGAGAATTTTTAGCCCCTTTTTTTAACTCCTTCTTTTTAAATATAAATAAAAAAAAATTGTTTTTAACTCATCCGTTTTTCAGACCAGGTTAAGGTGTTTTGTTATTACAGCGCCATCTGTGCAATAGTAGGAAGAAATCTAGTTTTGATCGCTCCGTTTGATGCCGAATATTTATTTATAAAGCAAAATCAGTGATTGCTTTTTTGTTTGTTTTTTCATGGCCGGTTAAATGGTTTCCTGGGAAATAATAGAGGAGGAGAAGGGTAGACTTCAACTGTTTTTCAGATTCATAAAAAAAATGTGTATTAAAAATTGCTTGATATGAGTTTAATGAAGCTTAAAGAGATATTGTAACTTTGTAATAAATTCTTGCTACTATTTATGAGAAAAATGTTTTTGCATTCTTATAAAATACAAACAAAGAAATACATGTAAAACAATGGGAAAATTGAGTTATTAATTTTCTCTCTTCAAGCGCTAGAACACAGAAAATGATTTGGAGTATTGGGTATACAGAAAGCTAAAATATTATGCTTTGTGTAATTTTAGGTTATAAAACTCTTTGTTTGCAGTTCCTAAGCAAAAAATAAGGTTTTGGACATTTATTTTTTTTCTTTTTCGTTTTCTTGTGATTTTCTTCAAATAATATCTTGTTTAATTATAATAATCCAATCAATAAAATTAAGAGAAATATAATAGTTTATGCAGCACTAACTGGCCAATTAATAAGAAACCCAACGTTCTATTGAACCATATTTTGCACGGATAACTGCTGTGATTCGTTTGGCATCGAATCTATATTCTTTTGGAATGTATTTACGTCCAGAGAATACTATTCATTGCCTACGCAGCTTTTTAGATCTTGTAAATTAGATGGAAGAGGAGACTGCTGTCGGAAGTGTTTTGCCACCATATCCCACATATTTTAAAGGGGTAAAGAGTCGGGCTATGTGGTGGGTTGGGAAGGTGTTGGAAGTCAAACTGACGTTCAGCGAACCAAATTTGAACACTCCTGATATGATGTATAGAAGTATCCGCCGCAATCAGGGTAAAAATGCAACTTTGCCGGGTGCACATGATCAGCCAGTATATGGCTGTTTGTTTTCACTCCAGAAATACCAGGGCACCACTTCCATGACAGCAGAACATGCCCCATGTCATGAAACTCCCACTAGACCCTTGCCAACTGTGAGTAAGGCAAAATGGACTCACGCCTACTTGGGGTTCTCTCCATCAGTGTAAAATAAGGTGTAGCGGGATTCATCCGATCACATTTCTCGTTTTTAATCCTCAGATATCCAGTGCCTTCTTTTCCGACACTAATGAAAACGAATTTTTGCATTTCAGGCAGAAATGAGTGGTTTTCTCGCAGACACCCGACTATGCATTCCTATCCTCAACAATTCTCTGCGCATGGTTCGAGCGAAAATCTTTTGGGATCGAATCGAATATCGAATCAATATCGAAATGGTACAAGAAGCCAAATCATGTTGAAATGTTCCATTAAATGTTTCCATGGATGGAAAAATTCTACTGCGTAATACTTCAATGTATTTGACGTAACTCATCGTGCTTTTAAAAGGAACTAAGCTTTTAGTGTTATTTGCTGTGGGGAAAAAAATTCCCAAACATCTGTTTAGAAGGGTATTTTATAGTCTGTTGGATGTGATCTGGCAGCAGAGTTTCAACGTCACTTCATCTAACTAGACTTGATTTGTATCCCTGCACAAATCAATGCGTTTCATCACTGAAAATAACCTTCTTTCTAGTCGTTAACAGTCCAGGATCGGTATATTTGGCCCATGCTAAACGTTTTTTCGTCGTTTTCTGAGTTAGAAATTTCTTTTTTTCTCAGTTTTGATGCCTTAAGGCTAATTTCCAGAACAATTTTCTGTACAGTTGAGGTACTTACTCACTTCAACACTATAATCCAATCGATCCCTTCGAAGGTCTGTGATTGTCTTGCATTGATTTATTTTTCTATTTTTTATTAGAATTTTATCAGTTCTTGGAGAATTTTCTGTTTGTGAGACCACACACATTCCCTTTCTTTCTGGAGACGAAGATCAGTAATCTTGAAATGTTCTTAAAATTCTTGAAACACATGATTTGCCCACACCAACTACCGTAGCTTTATCTCTAACTGCCATAGAAGTGTGTTCATAAAGAGTAGTGGCACACACAAGGGGGTGTCCTAGGAGTCCAGACCCCCCCCCAAAGCCCTTGAGTTGTTTTCGATTCATGATAATCCTATATATATAAACTCAAAATTTAATTAAGTATTTGTAATTAACTATTTATTTTATTAATGATATGCTAATTATTAATTCAACAATTTATTTTTTACTGTTTTTTGTTAACCCGACATCACTCGCGTGAATAAAGCGACCTAAAGTTTTCGCGCAGGGTGTGTCATACCCAAGGGTGTTTACATTGTGTTTTTACCGTAAAATTTGTATACAAAGGTTAAAAATGAAGAAAAGTAGGAAGTACATGTTTATTACATTTTTTCACACGTAAATTTAGTTTTTTTATTCTTTTTACAAGGGCATTAGCGCATTGTTTATACACTCCTTTAATCGTGTCGTGAGTGAGTGCCATGTTTTCATTGGATCTTAATTTTTTTTTTAAATCAGTATCTTTTTCAAACTAAACATACAGGAGTAAACTTCTTTATTCTTTAAATTTAAAAATTTTGGAATTTCTTTTTTATTTTCTCTTATTTTGTACCAGCAATAGTTTTTTTTCAAAAGTTCACTTGAAAGTGGATAAAATGTGTACCAGTTATCTCCTTTAAAATTACGTTCTTCTCAAATGTTTTTGTGTCTCTACATATAAAACATTTATTTTCAACAGTGTCTCCCTTTTCTAAATCTGGATCGATTTCAGTGGAGGAATCATACTTCCTGATATACTCTTCATTTACTTTTTCCTCATTATAACCACGAAGAGAATTTCTTCGTCCGAAAATACTGTTGTACTATATCTATTAAAAACTGTATTTATTAAATTACTTAAATATCGCATTTCTTCATCATACTGCAATAATATGCCATTGCATAAGAAAGATTTTAAAACGTGTTCATGAATTCAGAACTGTAACGGGGTGATTCAGGCGCAGTGTATGACATACCCGAAGAGGTGATATCCAAAAATGTATATTTAGAATTCGCCTACAAACTAAGGCCCCTCAAAGGATATGACCTTAAAGTCAGCTACACGAGAAACTATCCATTTTCCAAAAAAAGGCTTAGAAGGAGCGTTGAAAAAAGTTTAAACAAAATCGACAAATCAGGGTTAACAAAATCGACAAAATCTGAAGAATCAATTGGTGTTGTCTTGAGGTATGATACGAGTTGGGGGACTTTCGACCATGGGCCCCTCCCTTGAAAGATTTTTGTGTGCGCTGCTGATGAAGAGTGATTATTTTACAACGCTTTGTAGTAATTTCCATCTCTGAACAAGCAAAAGTAACAGAACGTGGAACGCAGAATTATATCCACCAGCTACCATACTAAAAGGCTCGCAACTGTACTTCTAATGTACTATAACCAATCAAAAGAATAAATTATAGTCCTTGCCAATCCATCACTTTACTTCTGGGGAGGTGGTTCAGGACATAACAGGTAATCACATAACTCAGACAAAAAAAATATGTTTGGCCCAATTAATTTGAAATGTATAGTAATGATTTTCTTTACTTACAAAGATGCAAACTTAAACTTTCTGTAGAAAACCTTAATTAATATATTATTATAATATTAGCTTAGTGCGCTTGTATGAAAAAAATTGGTTTACTCCAACTTACAATATTTTACTACATTTCATGCATGGTGTAATTCAAACCACTGTACCGTTTAATCATGAAAATTTGACGGTTTGAAGTTAAAAAATAATTGAATATTATTGGAGGTGAATGCCGTTCTCACACACATATGTACTTAAGAAAATAGAGCAGCAGGAAACTGTTTCGTATGACTCAACAAATTTGTTTATTCCGTTAAGAAAAAAATCGTTTGCCAAAAAAAAATCGGAAGACAGGAAGAGAACAGCTGGTGCTGAACGAAGAGAAGGGTGAGGCAGCCACCTTGAAACGTCACTCATAAACGACACGTTCTAAAATAACCTTGTTTTTTTCTCCACAGATGGAGTGAAATTCAAAATGCAAATGTTCTTTTAAAGAGGAGTTCAAATAGTAAAATCTCAATTGTTTGAATGAGTTGAAATGGAACCAATATCTTGAAACGGGAATGGCAATATTATAGGATAATTAAAATAAATCCTTATAATTTATTTCTGTATGGTCTTGAAGGAAAAAAACTTTTAAGATATTAAATATATATTTAAACTCTTAGGAACTGGGGTAGAGAGAAAAATGTGCAATAATATTTGGTCATTCAGGAGAATAATTAAAGAAATAAGGTGATAGTAAATAATGTTTCTCACGCACATGATCATAATATCAGTATATTTTTCCCGAAGCTAGAAATTATTTGAATACCTAGATCATATCAAACTCGCGGCCCACAACAAACATTTTTGCGGCCCGACCAATATATCGGCACACAATAATATATAATAAAATAAAATAAAAAGTGTGTGCTTATGATCACACGATAGAAGTGAAAACTTCAAATTTTGTAATGTAATTTCAGACATTAGTTCGGTGAATAAAAAACAAGGGGATATTAGTATTGTCATATAAAATTATTTGTTCATATGTTCTGTACTCATAAAGTAATATTTTTTGTAAAATATACAATCATATTTGTGAATTAATTGTATTCTAAGAAGGAAATAACAGGTTTATGGTAGCTGAAATAGGTTGTAAATACCTATAGATTCTCAAAACGTTTTAAAAATCTAAAAAAAAAAAAAAAAGCTCCGTCAAGCCTTGTATTATTTCTTCTTGCTTTCACTTGGATCATCTGACATAATTAAATTGAATTTTGATTTTAAAAAATAAACTACTGTTTTTGATTTGTCTTTTGAAAAATCTACATTCAAATCCCCACTTAAAATCATAGGTAATTTGTTCAGAAGAGCCGATCCGGCTTCAGTGTAGGCAACTAAATTTTTGCGAATAAATTCGATAATTTTCTCTACACTTTGATTTAGTGAAATATAAATATAAATCATTAGAATTATTTGTCCATTTTCTACTCTACATTCCGCTGCATAAATTTTTCCGATACTTGACTGATTAAACCCAAATGATTCTGTAGTATTTGATGCTACATCCATTCTCTATATAGTATTAATAATGAATTATAAGGAAACATGCACACACACACATTGAATAAAATATGAATCGATAAATGAATATTTAAATAAATAAAAAAGGGAAATATAAAAAGCAAACATTAATTTAATTGGCCTTAAATTTCTTCATTTTTCGATTATCCTTCGCCGTTAAAATTTCTTCACCACACTATTTTGAATAATTATTTAAGCATATATGCCCGAATGTAATGAATAATTTTTCAAAAATATTCATTACATTCAAATGCAGGTGTGTTACAGTTTACAGAAGATGAATGAAACGAATGCAAGACATTCTACAAATCATGTAATTCCAGATATGCTTCTGTTATGCTTGTAAAGCAAGATAATTGGCAATCAACTTTAAGATATTTTGACTCGAATCTTTTCGATGTTAACAAATTAAACATAAAATGTTTCATTGAAATGCTTTTCATAACAATAATCTGAGGGCATTTTCAAACCTCCTCTATCCAGAAGACTCAAACATTTTCAATCTAACAATCTTAAAATATCTCTTGCGTTGTGGAGTGAGATGAGATAAGAAAAGAATTTCCTGCACTATTCAAAACTCAAACGATAAGTTCCTCTCATGATTCATCTACACCTGTAAAGTTTTATAATGTTCCAAACCCTTTCCCGTCGAAATTTGCTGTAAGCTAGAAATGTCATTTTCTATTCCGAACAAAAAAGATATGTCATTTGGAGAAAAAAAATCCAATTTTTTCTAATACAAACTAATAAAAAAACGCTTTCAGCTTTTGAAATGATTTTTTAATTCGGGGTTTATTATTCGTTAAATAGGTTTTTTTTGCCTTTATTTTAATAGGGGAGAAAAATTCGTTGAACCGGAAATTCGTTAAATCGCGGGCCCGACTAATTTTTTTTTGTTTAAAAATATGTTTTGGGTTGAATTTAGGTATTTTTACGTTTAGAGATTTATCAATTCAAAATGGCAAACCAGAGTTTTGCAATTAAACTCTGTGAACAAAGATTTTTTAAAAATAAAAAAAATCACAAATTATATACTTATTTGAAGATTAAGTAAAGGTTAAGCATGAAGATTTTTATGAAACGAAAGCATTATTGATGTTATAGAAGATATTTCTGGATACATTTGAATTCCTAGATGAAAAAAAATCAGATAGTTGAAATTGAGAAAAATCACAGATATTGATTTCAATCAAATTCCTGCTTCCAAATATTTTGAAAATTTCTTAAGTGTCATTTTATTGCTAATATATTAATACTTTTTGTGCTTTTTAAGTACTTTTTGTGTTTCTTTAATAAAAACCACACACACACAACTTATGTTTCTCTCAATTACTTTTTTGAATTTTTTCATTCGTTTTTGAATAAATTCGTTGTATAAATAAATCAGTTTATTAATTCAGTAAATATAAATCAAAATATTAAGGTAAAAAAGCCAAATAATCCGAATCCAAACTCAAACGAATGGAAAAATTTACTTTTAAACCAAAAAGAAAAATATTATATTTTATACCAAAAAAAAAAAAGAAACGAGCCTTACAATAGTCGCATCTGAAATGTTATCGTGGTAAATTCGCAATTGCAACTTAAATCCTGAAAAAAATTAATCGAGTATGACTGGAAGTAATTTTCTATGGAATAATTATATCTTTAATGAAAATTTTATTTAATTAACACAAGGAGTAATGCAATTTTTTTTCCAAAAATAATTATTCTTGTTCAATTTGGGAAGGCGGTAATGATAATTTATAACTAAAATATGACACATATACTTGTGTTTTCCAAGTATTTAAAAACCGTTGAAAAATAGCGTCAATAACAGTACCACTGTTAGTTGTCGAAACATTTTGATTTGTGTTCATCGCGAGCTTGAGCTCATCATTCAAAATGCTATGAGTGGCTCGGCTTCTAGCAAACTGAAGTTAACTTTAAAATCACAACTCAAAATCATGGGAGCGAGTGATAGTTTTTTTTAAAAAAAAATAAGAGCAGAACCACCTTTGGTATATGGTAAAAGTAAAAAATGCAGAGATCTTTAATTTTTTGAACCGTTTGATTCGGAGAAATGTATACGACCGCCGAAATCACTGTTTGTCCATTTTCAAATAAGCATTTTGCCGCACATTGTCCCCAATATCTTGACTAACAATACCCAGTCCATTTGTTTGACGATAAGTAATATCCATGAGGAGCCACAACATGCGAGTTGTTCTGTTTACGATAGATCGCAACACCAGCTGCTCTGTGGCCCGGTTGTTTAAATTGTACGCAGGAATCGAAGTCAGGTATCGAAACACGTTCGTCATTGTCTAACCACGACTCTATCTAAAGGACTTAGCTTCTTCTCTGATCCTAAAGTGAGAAAACAAAAACAAAGATCCCACGACCTAGACCGCAGGTGGTAGGGGATGGGGGCGGAGCCCCTCCCGAATGAAGGAGAAAAAACAGAACTTCACTGAATAAGCGCGTGCTTCCCCAACTTCCTGTTACGCATTTCCGTCCCTTTTCACGAAATCACTCCCACAAATCTCCAGCAATCGAGAGGAAAGATGTTACACATCAAAAAGAAAGAAAAACTTAAAAGTTCGTTCCACAAAAAAAACATGCTTCATGATTTGTCAAAAAATTTGCCAAAATTTCTCAGTTTTCTTGAAACTTTTCCACTTGTGCCAAAGAATACATTCTTTCAAAATGTTTATTGAAGCCAAAACAATACTCCTTACTTCTGTTTACACACACGCAGACACACATACGTAAGCTTGTATAACAAAATAGGCAACATGTTTTTCTTTGAAGTCAAAACAAATCGTCAAACTGTCAAAATAATTAGCCTCGATTTTTTCCTTCTTACTTTGGTACTCCTAATGAGAATTTCCGGTCATCAAAATGTTTCCTTTCTTTTATGGATTTAGATCTCCGTGGTAGTAAAAATTTTATCTTCTAAACATCAAGTCCCCCTTCCCGTATTAGATGCAGAGGAAGGTTTTTTTTTTTAATCCCCACGTGCTCCTGTGCATTCTATATCGAATACAGCTATTTAACAAGCGCTAAAACGGTATTTTTTATTGACTTTTAATAATGGCAACACTGAATTCATGACACCTTGAACTCATTTGTTGATCAGCCTGTTTAGATTAATGTTAAATTGACTTTTAAAAAAATTACAGTTTAGTGGTATGAGAGGGTGAGTCTCAGTGGCGTAACGTACACACCCGTATTGCATAAGGGGTCCAGGGTTCTAGGGGACCCACATCCTAACTGATTTGGATGAACGACGTTCTACTGTAATTAGAAAAGTTAGAAATCCGTATGTGTGTGGTTTTATCCTTCATAAGGATGAAAGAAATTATTTTATACTTTTTAATCCGTCAGAAAAACATGGTATATTAATTTTTTTTAAAATATTTTATTATTAATCTAAAACCTCACAATAAAGAATAATTGAAAAAATCGATTGAAATAGTTTATGATTATTAGTCGAAAAAAATAACTGATTTTTTTATTGACAAGAATAATTTCGTTTTTAAGCCTATCGGCATAAAAGTGATTTTATTGCTTAATATCGAATAACTTTCATATCACGTTTGAAAATTAAATTGAAGAAATTGAGGGATCTGCTTAGAGAAGAGCCAGAGCGAAAGAAATTCACACAATTTACCTTATTTAATTTTATTTTTTAGAGAATAAATCTTTCGAGACATGAGTAAAAGGAAATCTGGTTTCAATTTATGTTCAAGCTCTCTCTCTCTCTCTCTCTCTCTCTCTCTCAGTTGTGATTTAATTTTAAAGAATAGAACTGAAATTAGAAAACTTTTTCATGAGAGAAAAGAGGATCTAATTTTAAAACCTTATTTTGATTTCATTAGTGTGTTGGGAGAAGTGAATTTAAGTTATCCTTCAACCCAAGTTTCCTGTGAATAATACTTTATTTTATTTGGTGTCGTTTAGTACAGTATGGATTTTTTAAACTCTTGATTATAAAAAAGATGATTGATTACATTCGGAACCATGATTTTGAAAAAGCGTGTAATTAATTAATTATTTTCATATTTAGTATAATCTGAATTAGAATATATACATAAAATTGTTTTTAAGAATATTAAGCAAGGAAAAAATTATTTAAGTGCAATTTTTTGGTAAAAAATGAAGAAAGATATATTTTCAAAACTTTCTCCTTTTATGAAAAAGGCTTCTATAATCATAATATTTTGCCTATAATATATAGCAAGGACCAGTAGCACACACAAAATTTTTTCAAGGGGGGAGTCCATGGTCGAAAGTCCCCCAACTCGTATCATATCTCAAAACAACACCAATTGGTTCTTCTGGTTTTGTCGATTTTGTTAACAAAAAACAGTAAAAAATAAAGTATTAAATTAACAATTAGCATTAATTCATAAAATAAATTATTAATTACAAGCTCTTAATTAAATTTTACGTTATATATATATATATATGATTACCATCAATAGAAAAGAACTCAAGTGCTTTGGGGGTGTTCGGACCCCAGGACACCCCCTTTGTGTGTGCGCCACTGGCAATGACTTTTCTACAGAGACTGAACTAAAAGGTTTGAAGAATTCACATTATTTTCAGAGTTACCACATCAATTTTTTTTTAATAATGTGTGTTTTTTGCTTAAATTTCTTTACGCTCTCTCCCTGATATGACAAAATACGAATAAATTTTCTATTTTACATTTTTCAAAAATTTTAGTTCAACCCTTTTAGGCAACGTATTATTAAAGAAGTTTGTGACGGATCTATACGCGGCTCTACTAACCCCTTGTGGATTCTTTAAGGGAAATAGTTAATTCAACCAACTTTCACCGAAAGTAAGAAAACGTGATTATGCAAATTAAGTTTATTATATTATTTCTGTATTCGCGAGTTTTGGGAGTTAGTGAAGTGAGAATCTAAGATCATCTAAGTGTGAATTGAAGATTACCAAAGTGAGGATCGCTCGGATGCGAGGTGATCAAACCTACCTTTAGTGTTCAAGGCTTCGGCTATAGGATTTTTGAAGTACAAGAGTTCAAGTACTGTGCTTTCTATTTGAATAGAAGTTAGAGAGTAAATTGTTAGGGTGCGTCCGAGTTAAAAACGAGCTAGTATAAGTTATCGTAGAAATTAGTTGAATGTCTGTAAATATTATATTCCCATGCCAGCTGGTTTCACCTTCGCGCTCTAATTATTGATCAAAACTATCTTAATTGGATTATTATTGTGTCTGTGTTGAATATTGTGACAAATAAACGTTTTTAGTGAATCATGTCGTCTGATCAATTAGTTCCTCCCACGCTTCTAGCCGGGTCCGAAAGTAGACAAGGTGGTTAGTGTGAAGTAGAAGTAGTCTCTCATTGCAAGCTCTTCCATAAAAGAATGTTAGGTAAATATATTATTCTTCCTTCATTTTGTGCCCAAAAGTTGTACTTAATTACATTAAAAGAGTTTTGTATGTATATTCTAATTCAACTGAAGCTGAATATCAAAACAAAATTCTTTTTTTCTTTTCGTATACTAAGGCCACTAAAGACCAGCTGTGAAGAGCAGTCCGATGCACGTGAAATCTGTTGAGGCTTAATGTCCTCAGTGGTGTGGTAGTTAGGAGAGGGGTGCCAACTTGGGTGTCTACCTCGTCACTTAAACCGAGGTTCCAAATTACGAGGTCCGTCTCTAATGGCCTTCGAGTTGCCTTAGAGTACGACGTAACTATAACTTTTCCCTCACTCTCTCAGTGATGGTATGAATGAACACCTTCCTATATAATTTATTCACAATATTATTCTAACGTTATATATGTTACTGTCAAGTGCAGAAATCAGTTAATCTGCAATTAAGCTAGGGTGATACGAAAAATTGAGGAAAATAGCTTCATTTCTCAAATTACCTAGGCAATCTGCAGGTTACCTACTAGACCAGGAATGGCCAACCTTTTTGGAAAGAGTGCCACTATTTCACAAAAAATATTTTTGCGGGCCACTTCCAACTTTTTTAACAAACACAAATATAGAAAAAGTGAAAAATTTTTAACTTTAAGCTTACTATGGGATTTTTACGAAAATAGTACATTTTTTAATGTATGTAGTCGAAATTTAAAAATAGTATAGTAAATAAGACGAAAGTACAAACTTAGGTTTTATTGTTAATAAAAATTTTACAAGTTCAATCAATTAGGTTAGGTATAAAATAAAAAGAAGTAACTTTAATCATTTAATTCAAAATAATTATTAAACGCTCATTGTCTACTTAATGTGGCTTTTGAATTACTGCCTTTTTTACCAAGTCATCTATATTATGACTAACTCTTAAAGATGTCATCAAAATCTAGGTTTTTATAGATGCCCCTCAACTAGTTTTGAGTGTTATTTATTTTGTTATGTTCGTATCAGAAAGCATTTGTTCAACATATTTTGATCCAAATTTCGAAGGGGGAGGGGGGTAGTCTGAGATAACCTCACTTCAATAAAATTGTAAAAAATTGCTATTTATTACCTTTTAAATTTTTTTTGAATTTTTTAGTATGTCTTCGCGTGCCACTGTTACAACACCATCGTGCCACACTGTGGCACGCGTGCCGTGGGTTGGCCACCCCTGTACTAGACACTCGTTAAAGTGAAAGTAAGATCTTTGATGAAACAACAGCATCGTTTTTGTACACGTAAACTAAATGTTATTTATTTATTTTTGGATATATAAAGTATCCATTTAATACAATCGAACAATGAACACGTTCGTCAATAGAATCAATCATCAATCAATCGAAAAACTATAATACGAAGAATCAAACGGCTTAAAATATTGCAATTAAGGAAAATTCACGTATAGTCGACTCTCTCTAATTCAAACTTTTGATAATACGAACCTCTCGCTAATTCGAAATATATGCTCAGCCCCTAGAAAAAAACGCTTGATATTTCAAACTAAAACAATACGTTTTGGTACACTCAGTATTTCGAAGTAAAATCTGTGGCTGGCCAGATTACAACACGCAATAAATCGAAGTGATCTAGTAAAATTTTTGACAATTCAAACACTCACTATCATGTAGAGTCTTGTAGAAAACAGGTTGGAGCTTTTATCTTTTGTGTTGTATTGTCTCTGCTTGTTTCCCATGTAACGTAGTCCCTTTGATGACCATCGAAGTTGACTTCAATTGATGACAGAAGCTAAAATGTCCCTAAACAAACCACGCAACTTTTTCCTTCAAAATCATGATGATGCGGACGTTTTTCAAGCTTCATTTATTCTAGAAAAATCTATTGACGAAGTTAGTTGAATGCCATAAAAAAAAAAAAAAGATAACATATTTTTTCGTCAATAAAATTATGTACAGTATGTACTCCTTTAATAGTTGCTTTTAATACATAAATGTATTCTTTTATAATACAATATACTTTTGACTTCTGTATAATATGTACTTTTTAAAAATACTTTAAAATAACTTTACACGTATGTACAATTGTTATTTTATTACATAGTTTCAAATTTAAATGTGTTAGAAAAATTTTTCCCTTCGTGTACTTTGGGAGTTTTTCCCTACCCTCTTGATAATTCGAAGTTTTTCATTGCTCCCTCCAACTTCGAATTATCAAGAGTCGACTGTATTGGCATTATTTATTTATTTTTCGATATCTAAAGAATCCCGTTAATACAATCAAACAAACAACGAATTAGCTGATAGAATCCATTCTCAATCAATTGAAAAACTATAACATAAAGAATGAAACAGTCTGACATATTATTACAATAATGGAAATGAATTTGCGAAACATATTGTTATTAATTTTGTGTAATGAATGTCTATAACAGAGTAAGTAATTTATATCTGGATGTGTAATTCGTTAATATTACTTTCTGTTGTATTTATTTATGCTAAAATTGTAATATTCGCAAGCAATGCCCGTCCCTTACATTATAATGGTCTTTCAATCGAAACTTGGAGATACAGCTAATTTGGCATCATTTTTGGCTTCCACATTTGACGGCGACCACTTTGGTTGGTTAGCGACCATTTTGGGCCACTTGGCTATCATATGGATGCTTCTGGAAATTATTGGAGATATATACAAGGGGTGATCAAATGAAAAGGTACGAAACGACACGGTGTGTACAAATATAGACTTTATTCAAAATATACACCATAGGCCTGAGCACAACGATCCCACTGATGAACAAGCCGCAGGATCCTTGTTCCCAGAATTCCTGTGGCTGTGACGAGACCCAGTCCTTCACAGTGTCCTTGAGTACGTCGTCCGAGTTGAAGCGCTTTCCTTTCAGGTGTTTCTTCAGTAGACCAAACACATGGAA
Organism: Trichonephila clavata; assembly: GCA_019973975.1. Taxonomy (NCBI): domain Eukaryota; kingdom Metazoa; phylum Arthropoda; class Arachnida; order Araneae; family Nephilidae; genus Trichonephila; species Trichonephila clavata. Next base: position 23,549 of record BMAO01018195.1, on the reverse strand, counting down.
ATCGCAGGGTGACATGTCCGGACTGTAGGACGGAGGGTCCAACGTCTCCCATTGGAACTTGTCCAGTTCCATTTGTGTGACTCTGGAGACGTGTGGACGCGCGTTATCATGGAGCAGAACCACACCCTCCGTAAGCAGCCCCGGTCTTTTGTTCTTGATGGACCTGCGTAGGCGTCGGAGTGTCTCACAGTACACATCGGAGTTAATGCTTTTTCTGTGCTCGCATCATTTGGACGCCGCTTTTTATAAGAGCCTTTGCTCTCTCCTGCGCATGCGGGCACCCGCGCATGATCCGATCCCAGTCAGAGTCTCCAATGGCATCCCGAGATGTCTCGCTACATTCTCCCTTGGCGGAATATGCAAATATTTAACTGTTTCATTTTTATGTCGTTTCGTACCTTTTCATTTGATCACCCCTTGTATCAATATCACGATCTGTGGCTGAAGTGGATCTTTTGAGAAAGATCGCTCAGCCTATAAATGGGAGACGCTTGCTGAAACTGAGTCAGTATTGCTTGTGCTGTTGAATACTTCAGTTGCTACGATTGAACGAGTGCTTGCAAATTATCTTTCTCCTTGCGTATTTGTATTTTTAGGTACTGATGGTTGTATCTGAGCGTTGTAGAAAGTGTGAAGACCTTCTGGGATTTATTTTGCGAATTTTACTGCTATATCCTGTACATTTTATCGGTTGTTTATCTACAATGAATTTCATCGCCCTTGAGGAACTGTTTTGCAACGTGAACCTCTATCTACGTAACAGCATGATAAAATTATGCTTGCTTATTATTAATATCTCTGCCGCTATGCTTCCAAATATAAAGGACAAATTATTCTGGGATGAGCCAACGTGGAATCAAAATTCCTATCAAAAAGGAAATGAGAGAAACAAACTTTTGGATTTAAACGATATGGAAACCGCTAATGTGCAGATTATCAAGTTAAAGTGCGGAAAACTTGATTCCGCGCTTTAACGGAACAAATCAGTGAATATACAGATTACCTAGATAATCTGCACATTAACGGATTTTGAGCTTTAACGGTAACGCGTTTTTTGAAAAATATAGCATTATCATTTTTGTCATAAATGTGTTGTTGTTTCTTATGCCACCTGATCTTGACTGCGTCAGATCCACGCCCATGAAATTCATCATGGCAAGGGGCTTAATTTATGCCTGTCGTTGGCCGTAGACTTGAGTCCCATACAGGTGACAGTACGATTTTTAGCTCGGTTCCACCCCAATTTTGAGGGAAAACACCCTGGGGAGGGTCAAGGGCCTCGCATCTCTCTTGCCCTTCCAGCAACCTCGCGAGAGGACTTGCGGTTCGATGGTTATTTAGAGTACCCCCATGCCGCAGAGGCACAATACATTGACAATTATCCATGCCTTCTCTGGGATTCAAACCCAGGCCTTACGGCACAACAGTCAGCGTCGCTAACCACTATACCAGATGGACGACTGTCATAAATATCGATAGTAAGAACAATTTTATATGCCATTTGTTTTCATACTTTCGTAAAATAATTCTTCTTTGAGACTAATAAATATTATAGAATTCACAAATTTAATATATTTAGAAATTAGATGCCCCCATCCGGTATAATGGTCAGTGGCGCAGACTACTGGACCGTAGGGCCTGGGGTCGAATCCCGAAACAGGCATGGATGCTTATCAATGTGTTGTGCCTTTGCAGCATTGGGGGTACTTAAAATAACCATCGAGCCGCAAGTACTCTTGTGGGGTCGGTGGATGGGAAAGAGAGGTGAAAGGCGCCTGCCCACCCCCAGGGTGTTCTCCCTCAAAATTTAAGTGGAAACGAGTCAAATTGTTCTGTCACCTGCTTCGTGTTTAAAGTAACAACAGGCTTATTACTTAGCCCTCGGCCTGGGCCGCTTTAAGCTTAGGCATATGCCTAAGGCGCTTAAAATTAAAGGCGCCAAAAATTGGAGGCCGAAAAAAGAGAAAAATTAAAATTACAGCTAACGTACCGCCTCTACGAAGATAGTAAAGCAATAAGCGACGAAAAAGATGATAATTAGTAATTTGAAAACAGTTCATACACAATGTATGCTCTATAATGTAATTGCAGATGATTTCATTAATTTTCTGTACTAATTTACAAAAGTGTGGGTAGGTGATTCGCGATGCTGTAACGCAAGAAATGACTGGCAAGGTAAGAACTAAAGGAGGGGAGAAACTCTGGAAATAGTGGGAGGCGCAACAATTTAAAGTACCTAGGGCGTCGGGGAGCTTAAAAACGGCCATGATGAATTTCGTGGGCCTCGATCTGGCCTTTGTCGATCAGGTAGCATTAGCACAACAACAAAAATTAGACTGTTAAAAAAACATTTAAGGATATATATTTGAAGTTTCTTTCTGTTTTGAAAAATTTGTCTGTTGTTGTCAGGGGTTTACCTGAAAACAAACGGCTTCTTGTGGCTTTTTTCCTTTTTTGAAGGAAAAAAAATTGTTTTTTATTTGTTAGATTTTTTTAAAAATCTGTTTTCATTAATTGTGAATTAGGAAAAAAAGTTTCATTGGGTCATGAATCCCTTATAATAAACCGTGCCTTGAATTCATAACAAAAGAGGCACAAAAGCTGAATCTCTCCCACACCTCAAAAAAGATTTCTTCTGTTTTTTGTGCAATGAACACACGTCCAAAAGAATAAACCTAATTGAGACGACTCCTGCGTTCAAACCGATTAACACCACCACTGTAGTATTTTTAGCGTTTACATATCTTACCTCATCCCCCTTCTCATTGAAAACACAAAACAGACCTGCTGACGTCACACAGCGGAGCCTTGTGTTTACACCCACCAGACGGCGCTGGCTGTCAAAAGTGACACAGTCCACACAGCTTGGAGGGATCGTCCATCTGTCAACCAATGAGAAGGTTTGAAACAGAACAGCGCTTTTTAAGAGGCCCTGGTTGGTAGTTTTGAAGAATCCCAGGTTTTCCTTTTAATTGCTGAGTTATAGAAGTGCTAAATATTTCTAATGCGCATTTTAAGTTTGCGTTTAACGTGGATTTATGAATAGTTTGTAACAGTAATTTGGCATCAGAAACAGTTTTATTTAATTATCACGAGAATGCGCATTGCAATTATGATGATTCGAAATGTTTGCAATGCCAAAATTGAATGTTGCATTTGACGTGGAATGGGAAATAAACAATTATTACGTTAACGAAATATTAAACATTAACGTTTTAGTAAACAATTATGGTTGTGCTGTGTTTTTTTATTATCAAAACAATGCCTAATTTTCAAATTGGATATGAAATTAGCTAGCAGTACGTCTCTGAAATCATCCGACATAGCAATGGTACAATTTTCTTTTTATTCAGTTAAGTGGCAGGTGAAAATGCTGGTGATAATTTTTCCCTCTCAAACGTGTACTATTTGTAATGTGAACTATTTCAACAAGCATTGACTTATATTACTGAGTCGAACTGTGCTTCCATAATAATTAATTTAATTGTATCATTTGAAAAATAATTTTTGATTTTTGTATCGTTTTTTTATTAAAGTTTTTAAGAAATCTGATAACTTAAGATGTATTTCAGTGGCATAAATATGAATAAGTTAAAATAAAAAAATGTTGTAATTAATTTTTTTTCTTCATTGAGAACACTGAAGGTATAAATGAATTTTCTAACTCGTATTTTAAATATGTAATTGTCAGTGGTGTAACGTACACTTCTGCATTGCGAGAAGGGGGACCAAAACATGATTGACACCAAGTACGTATTTAACCAATTTATAAAACTTTAAAGGCAACACCTGACTTTGTAGGGTGACTTTAATGTTCATCGTTACGCCACTGGTAGTTGTAATAATTATTGGTACTTTTCAATTTCGCCGGCGCAGACGATAAAGTAGACAAAAATAATACAACTAACGCCAAATGGAATATTCCCGCTGGTAACCTTTTACCACCACATTTTCAAAACAAGTTTCGGCATTTTCTTATCAGTAACGTCTTTTTTCCTAATTCATCAAAAATGGATGAAATACCAATGAAAATTTGGATTTAGCCAGAACAGAGAAAATCTGTAGCGAAATTACAAAAACCAAAAAAGGTAGTAGGTGATCGTCGACCTATGTTTCATATCCTGGAAGAAAAGATCACCACAAATGATCACATGCATTCAGACATCCAAAATGAATGAATGCAAATTTTGTGAATTATTCGGAAACTTGGATTTTCACATTGATTTGGAAGGAACTATGGATTTTTTTTTTCTTTCACCAAAAAAGCTCCATTCAAAGCATGCAAAAAAGTTAAAATGTAAGGATAACTTGCGTTTGGCAAATGGCAAATGTTAAAAATCCGTTTTTTGCTAAAATGCCTTGTCTTTGAGATCAGTTGTCGGAGTTCAAAAGTCCACACATTGGTGTGGTGTGGTGTGGAAGGGGTGCCGGCTCAGGTGACGTCCTCGTCACTTGACCATGTTTCAAAATTTCGTGATCTGTCGCCAAAAACGCTCATGTAGCTGAAGAGGGCGACGTTAATATTCACTCACTCCGAGAACATTGAGTCCGTATAGCAGTCAGCTATACGACTCAAGACCCCCCCCCCCTTCTTACGTTAAATTTTGAATAAGTTCCAAAATTTCTTGGCTTATACACACAAACAAACACGCAACATTTTTTATTTCACTAACACTATATTTTCAGAAAAAAGAGTTACTGTGAATTTGATTGAAAAATGTTTATATTTTCAGTCGACTCTCGATAATTCGAAGTTGAAGGGACCAATGAAAAATTTCGAATTATCAAGAGGGTAGAAAAAAACTCCCAAAACACATGAAGAGAAATTTTTTCTAACACATTTAAATTCAAAGCTATGTAATAAAACAACAATGTACACATGAATAAAATTTTTTAAAAGTATTTTTAAAAAGTACATATTATGCACAGTATAAATATTAGACAAAAGTTAAAAAAGTTCTGTATTAAAAGAATACTTTTTTGTGTAAAAAAGAACTATTAAAAGAATACACACTATACATAATTAATTTTTTTGACAAAAAAATCTGTTATCTTTTTTTTATGGCAATCAGTCTACTTTGTCAATAGATATTTCTAGAATAAATGAAGATTAAAAAATGTTCTCATCAACATGATTTTGAAGGGAAAAGTTGCGTAGTTTGTTTAGTGACACTTAGCTTCTGCCAGAGTTACCGGGGTCAACTCCGATGGTCACCAAAGGGGCTACGTTACAGGAGAGACAAGCAGAGACAATACAGCACAAAATATGTAGGCTCCAACCTGTTTGCTACATGACTTTACATGATAGTGAGAGTTTGAACTGTGAAGAGTTTCTTACATCACTTCGAATTATCGCGTGTTGTATTCTGGCCGGCCACAGATTTTACTTCGAAATGTTGTGTGTACCAAAACGTTTTGTTTTAATTCGAAATATCAAGAGTTTTTTTAGGGGCTGAGCATATGCTTCGAATTAGCGAGAGGTTCGTATTATCGACGGTTTGAATTAACGAGAGTCGACTGTATATATATTAAAAATTGAATAGAGTAAAAAAAATTGTATTCATTTAAAAAAATATCTTATACAAAAGAAACATTTACTCAGCAAAAATAAAAACGTGTACACCGTTTGGATACTGAAGAAATTTAGACACCTATTTTCTTTTCGGCATAACAATGTGTTAAAGGTAATTGGTAAATAAATCTTATATTTCTTTTTAAAATCTCTGGAGAGAAATAGAAGCTTACGAAATATATATTTTTTTTTCGCACGTAGGCAATTAAATTAGAAATATTTATTTCACAATAAGTAAATGAAAATATCAAAACTGTTTCATGAATTTTCCTATTAAAATTTAAGTTGTATCTCAGATTTTTTTTTATAAGTATTTTTTCCTGATAGATGTTAATGTACCAAGTTTCTGTTTTGTATCTTCTTTATATAATAAAAACATTATTCTGCGACATTTAAATACAATTTTTCTTCCTCAAATTTTTCATCGATTAAAGAAATAGTAATTTTTCAAAGTAATCTGAAAGTATTCACTGATCAATCGAATCGTTATTAGAGAAAATAGTTTTTTAATCCTAAACAAAAATCAAATGCACAGAGGGGGAAAAAATCCAAACCCTCCTAAAAAATTCCGCCGAACTGCATTTTTTCCCCTTCTCTAAACTTCTAATCAATTTACTCTCGGACCATAAACTACATCTGGTGTTGCCACCCTTCTATCAATTAATATTCGACCTAAAATCTGGAGCTACGATAAGGAAAACTTGTGGTTGTCATTTAAACGGGGAAGACCATTTTCATACCCCTTCTATAATGCCGAAGTCTATTTATTATTTAAGCATTACTTTTAATGCTTCCTGGAAAGTTAAATGAAGCTTAAATTTGCAGTTGATAACGAGTTTACAAGAGTATAAAAAGGTTACTTTTTATGAGATATAAATTTTTTTCCCCTATCTCTTTTCCCTAACGCTGAGCACATTGGCAACATTTTGGAAAAGCATGTAATAACGATTTTTTTTTTCAACCCCACAAGGCGCATTTTGTTGGGAAAAAAAAAACTTTTTAGAACATCTGGTTATGACAAGCTAGAAAGAAAATTTTTCGCCATTTTTTTTATTATTATTATTCAAGAACCACCTGCAATTAGCTGTTGAGGCGAATGAGTAATTTTTTTAGCTGCACATTATTTAGTAAAGTTTTCGAATATTTTTTTACTTTGTGTTCGAACGATTTGTTTGTTGCTTTGACTTTTCACATTTGTCAGAGTTGATGATGCGCCGAAGAAATCATTAAGAGTTCTTGAAAGTTTGTGGGAAGAAAAATTTCCTTTTTAGAAGAACGAAGCATCGAAATTAAATGGCAATGAGAGAGCTTTTGCCTTTGACTGAAAAGATAAATGATGGTATAATTTTTTTCTCAGGCATTCAGGAAATTATCCATTACCTTTTCCCGGGACTTTTACTTTATGAAAAACCATTAAACAGGTTAAAATTTGCCGACAAAGTTCTTTTTAAGGATTATTCTTCAGAGTTCAGTTCAATATAATTTTCTGCGAGTAAATTATTTTACACATTTTGGAATTTTAAATTTCTTTATCGTTATTTTTCATTCCTAATCCAAATTTATTTTTGAAAAGTTGAGGGTAAAAAAATAAATTAAGTGTATTGTGCCATTCATTGTTCTTTTTAATATGTAATTTTTTTTTTGTAAAAATAAAGTTCTGTTTATTAAATTACAATTGTTTGATTATGAACTGAATTTAAAACTTAAACCAATGTGTATCAATACAGTTTTGTTATAAATATACGAAAATCACGTGATTTTATTAGCATTTTTTTTATCTGTTTTCCTAAATAGAGCGGTATTCAAATATCTGGCAACAGTTTTTTCTGCCGACATTCGCTTTTATGTTATTCGATTTTTCATATATTAATTCATTAATTACCGGTTAATTAATTAAATTAATTACCGATTTTCGATGACAACTTGATTTGTCTCCATTGTTGTAACAATGTAACTGTTAAAACAATGACAATAGTTGGCGTCGAAAACCGGTTATTCAGCCAAATTAGCCAAACTGGGTGTGCATTGCTACAACAATGCAGACAAATCATGCTCTTTTTTCAATTCCTACTATTAATTCACTCTCTCCCTATATATATATATATACTTTCTATTCATCCATTTAAAGTAGGAATTGGCTTAATTTTTTTTAATGTTGTTACAATACCGATTGATTTTCTTTGCCATTTGTAGTGGAATGCGTTTCTTAATGATGCGCGACCTCAAAATGCGTCGAGGTAAAAGAAACGATGGAGATGACAACATTCTGAGGATGTTGGCAAGTATTTTTGACGCCTGCCTTATTTGGGGACCTAACCTAATAAAAAAAAAAAAAGGGAAATTCTTGCCATTTTGAGCTATGGCAAGAAGACATGAACGGCAACATCTTAATATGTGGATAGAGTAAAAGTAAGTAAACATCGAAAAAGTCAGTTTGGTACTTTTCCTTTTCGTCGGCCAAAATTCCTTTTAAGTAGCCAAAAATGATACAACCGACGCCAAACGGAATATTCCCGTTGGTAACCTTTAACCGCCACATTTTCAAACCAAATCGTGGTCTTTTCTTATCAGTAACGTTTTTTTTTTACATAATGAATTAAAAAGGGATGAAAAACCAATGAGAAATAGCATTTACTGAGAAAATTTAATGTGTATATTATGTATTGTCGCCAATAAAGCCAGCTTGGCGAGATTAGTGCCAGTGAAACAGAAAAGTACCGTTATTTCCCCTAATTCAAAATGTCTTTTTATCCACCCTGGAATTTGTTGCTCATTCACAGAGAAATGTGAAACAGCCATACTGTTATTAAAATTTTCAGCAAACACGATCACCTCTAGTTTGAAATTAGCCATATAAGAGAATTTCACTTTCCTTACCCATTTTCAAACAAACAAAAAAATGATACAGAATGTGTGTGTAAAAGTAGTCCAGAGTATAATACAAAAATGAATTATAGCTTCAGACAGAGTTACCAGAAATAAAACCATCGTTGTTGGAGTCTGGCATTTTATTTCTCAGCAATTGTAGTTTGGTGGGGTGGGAGCACACTTAGTTCTCTCCCGAACCTTCATCTCCATTCAAGACATTTTGGATGACATTAAAACGCTTTCAGATTGCCCTTTTTAAAAAATAATATTTTAAATTTTAAAAAAAACTTAAGTAAAAAGAGAAATAACTTTGAAATGAATAAATTTACAAATACAAATAAAAAAAGATAAAAGTGGTGAAAAAAATCTTGACTTATAAAAGTTTTTTTTTTCGTGATGGGAGTAGGAGGAGTGATGCCCAACCAATCCGTTTGCAGCAAAGAGAGAAAATATATAGATGTGTCTGTGGATGGCTAAACAGAGAGGTCAGCAATTTTTGCATTTAGTTTTAGGTGAGAGGCTCGACCAATCATTGAGTAGAAAATAGAGATAAATTAAGAATTAAAAGAAAAATAATTTAGGTAAAAGAAAGCACACATAATTAGAAATTAAAGAAAAGCAGGATCGATTGGGATTGGTCTAGGTCTATGGAAATTAAGATCAGGAGTATATTTTTCGATGCTAGTGATCGATTTATTATCAGAATTGTCAATTTTATTAAAGAAGGTAGCATTTCTCCTGATCGTTTGTTTAATATTGGGTATTTTACTCGCAGCTATGAGGTCTACATTCTTCATCAACCAGTGAGAGTTGAGAATTTGCCAGACAATTAAACTCTGAGCACTTTCTAAATAATTAATGAATCTTTGCTGAATGTCCCCAAAAAGGAGAAGCGGAGATCAGGATCGATTTTAGGATCAGTGAGTAGAAAAGCATTTTGTTTCTATTACTTAATTTTGATTTTCTGTAAAGGATGCAGTTTGTGCGTAGCTCTTTTAAATTTTTTAGAATTCCTTGGTTTAAGACCAGGGGATTCTATTCTTTCTGATGTAGATGTCTGGTGTTTTTATGTGTCCAGCGAAAAAAAATGGCTTCTGTTTTTGAAGAGATGATGCCTATTTTCCACTTGGTAAACCGGTGGTCAAGCTGTGATAGGTATCGTGTGATCATATACGAGTTGATCGCTGGTTCTTTGTGTTGACAAAGTATCGCCGTGTCGTCAGCATACATGCAAATTTCAGTGTTATTATTTTACAGCAATTGTATTGGAAGATATTCCACCGTTTTACTCCCTTGACAACATTTTCGCCCTCATGGCGATATGTTTTTAAAAAATTAGATTTTTTTCCCCCTCCTTTTAAATTAGACTTGCTGATAGATTTTTTTTAACCGTCTGAGTTTTAAGAATACGATCTCAATTGAGGCAAATATTTATTTTTGAAATTTTTTGAATTTAATCGCATTAAATACTCACTTACAGCTATTTATGTTTTCTATCGTTCAGACTCTCGTTATATATAAGACAAAATTTTTACCGGAAAAACTTCTATTTCATACATTATTTGTTGTTGTTGTTACTTATCTCCTTGTTTAGCTTCTGCTAGACAAGATCTATGAGTTTATTCACCCTCAAAAAGTCATAAACTAGTATAGGAAGACTTAGCAAGTCGTCGTAGGTCAAACCCAGGCATCTAAGAATATGAGTAGGGGAAGCCTGCTCGATGTTACCTTTTGGACAAATCGGCAGTGGCGGATTAAGCGGGTGTCGGACCTAGCGGTCGCCAGGGGCCCCCAGCGCTGGTAGGGGCCTAAAGCTTGATGAGTGAAAAGGCCAGCGACAAACCAACCACGCCACCTTGGAAAAAGAAACGAAAAGAAAGATACAATGAAACTCCCTCTAGAAATTTATCGAGATGCAAGAGAAATTCTAGTGTAGAAAAACTTTTGAAAATATTTTTAACAATACTGAAAATCGAATGCATCAGGTGAATGATCTTTTTTAGTTTTAAAACGTGTTAAAAATAATTCAAGAAGTACTATGGGAGAAAAGACAAATTGAACAACATGGCCATATTATATACAGAATAAAATGTTTTGGACAAAATAGATATGGTAAAAATAATTGAGATGAATTACCAAAGAGAAATCAAACTGTATAGCAAAATTGTACGCTCTTAAGTTAAGGTTTTCAATTTTTTTTTATACAGTTAAGATTTTTCTTTAGCCGATGAGTTTTATTTTAGCAATACATTCTATTTTGAGAATTTAAAGTAAGCGACTCTTTTCTCTATTTTAGTTTTTCGACTCTTAAGCCCATGGGCCTCAAACCTTTTACCGCCAGGGGCTTCCAACTATCTTAAACCACCTCTGCAAATCGGATGGGTTTTATGGCCACCCTGGAAGGGAAGGCTTCTTAAATGTCCCCTGAGAAATCTGAAAGTTGCCGTCTGGGTGCGTCTGTCGCAATTCATAGCAAGGGGTCTTCCATGGGAGTCAACTCGATAATTATTTTAATGGGTTGAATGATTCAGTTTCAACGAAAATTCAATAAAATCTTATGTGATTTGTTATAACGAAATCTTGAAAATTCAGGATCGAGTCCTTGATTTAAATAACAATTAATTTTCTAAAGCAAATGCATATTTAAAAAACTTAATCAGTATAAAAAAAATTGTGTGTGTGCTTATGATCACGCGATAGAAGTGAAAACTTCTGATTTATTCTTGACAAAAGAATCCAGATTTGTTTATTTCATCCATTTTCTGTAAAGGCAATGTTTAAATAGTTATGCATTCTTTTATATTTGTATATGAGCATATACGTGACTTAAATGTCAATTAGTCAAATTATTTAAAAATATGTATATATAAATTACTTATGCAGATAATATTTATATTACATACATGTGTGTGTTTATATAGTACTGACATACTATCGCAACAATGCCAACGTTCAAGATAACTCTCCAAGTTGGCAGCCCTGATTTCCCATGTGTCGTACGCGCTGAATTGACAAGCATGGGCTTTTTTTATATGATATCGCCAATATCATTGTGATAATATGTAAGTACCGTTTATATAGCTTATATAGCTCTATATACTATGTAGGGTTAGAAAATCTTATGCCCTGAGAGCAGTTTACTTTTCTTAAAATTATCTTTGCAAACAAAAGGAAAGGGCTAGTACTCTTTCCCAATTAATGATTTTGTTTTCTCTCATAATCTCTCAGTTGCCAACACTAATATAAACCAAAATATTGGGCAGCTTTATCTCTAATTAACTTTATTAAAATTTGGGATTTTAATTCTTTTGTCACATTTTTGTGCTTAAATGTTCTTTCTACTGAATCAAAAAACAGATCCCACGTTTCTTTTTTTTTTTCCAATTATTTTCGCTGGAGCTCTTCTTCTCTCGTTCACTCGCTGAAGTTGAGGGGGTGGGCTGCATAAGTTATATTTAAATAGAGAAAATAAAACTTCACGGGAAAAATGTGCATGAAATTTTTACTAAAAACAACATGCGCCGAAAAGGTTTTCAATTAAAAACCAAGCGAGCATCCCCGACCCCAGCACAAATGTCGACTGGAGTTTAGTAAACCCGATTTAGCGTAACGCAGCTGAACCTGACGCTTAATTTAGATTCCCTCTTCAGCAAAATGCACCTAAAGAAGTTATCACTTCAAAAAATTTTGAACAGTGAAGGGGAACTAAATGCTAAGTTTACTGGGGAAAATAAAGATTTTCACTGTGGAAGAAAAAATGTTTAAAAAAATTTGAAACAATCGCAAGCTGATGCCAGATCACGACACTATGTAGCACGTTTGGCGTATTGATACTTTTAAACAAACCAAGAAAGATGTAATTTTTTTTCCCAGCCGTTGATTCTGTTCATTTTAGTAATCAACGAATCCGAATGCAAGAGGAAAAATATATAATAAAAGATTAGATTATAAAGGCAAACGGCATCGGATCTCCATGAAAATGTCCGTCCATACGTATCCCGTGAAACCAAGGCAACTTTAAAAAATCCGTTGAGAAATGCTAGAATACTCATCGTAGAGTCCAAATTTGTCATCCTCTGATTTTCAGGCCAATTAAGACAGTATTACGTTGGAATCTGGACGATGAAGTGAAGGATGAGCTGGTCTGGACTTCATCAAGAATCAACCAAGTTCTTTCTAGAGTGAAGACATAAACCTGCTGCTTAAATGATGGGACCTGTGTTACAACTCCCAGAGCGATTTCTATTGATTTCTAAAAAAATTATTCTATAAAAACTTGTCCATTTTTCTCACTTGGGCAATCCATATACTTTTTCTACGATATTAATCAATATTTTATATAGTTGCAATTTAAGAAAGAATAAAAATAAAAACAAATGGTAGGTGGCAAGTCATTTGGTCACTATGTTTATATTGTTACGAATTTTGTATAAAGTACTGAAAATAATTTGTACTTGGATGCGTGTGACGGGGCTATTCGCTAGATACTCTTACTAATCCTCTTGGGGAAACTTTGGGGCTAGCATTTACATTAATTCACGGCCTTTCAAGAAAAACACGAGATAGATATATGTTAATTAGTTCGACTATATAAAGTCCATAGGTTTTATAGATGTAAAGGGAGACGGAGCCAAGAAGCTGTCATGTAAGTGTGAACACTGAAGTATTTACTTCACAAACTTAGCGCGCGTTTAAAAGGTAATTTCTGAGAAAATTATTAGATTGAAGATTTAAGATAGTAGAATCAGAATCGGCCAGAGGTTCATTAGTGTTTATTCTCCTTATCCATTTCTGGTAGTTGGGTTTACTTAGAATTGAATATTAGGATTAATCGACGCTTTAGATATCACTCCTAGGTTTCTTCTTATAATCTAACTTTTGTGATTGTTTAAGTGTGTGTTCAAAGTTTGAATAAATCTAATTGTTATTACTGAGTTTGTTGGTGATGCTTTTTGTTTCCCCCCATACCTAGAGACGCGCTGGACAGAGGGAGAGGGGTGCCAGTTAGGACCCCTCCCCCACATGCGCAATGTATTCTTATTACTTTATGTTATGTTTATTTTATGGTAAAAATATAATATATTCGCAAGCAACACCGTACCTTACGTTATAAAGAGATTCAATGGGAACTTGGCGACATCTTGGCGATAGAGCCAAGTTGGCATCGTTTTTGGCGACCAAATTGGCTACCATTTTGGTGATTATTTTTGGCGAGTTCGGCACTTTATGGATTCTTCTAGAAATTAGTGTAGAAATCCACTAATTTCACGATCTATGACGCAAGCGGGTCTTTCTCGAAGTATCCGTAGGCGCCTATAAATATAGAGGTGTTCGCCGGAACGAGTTAGTCTTGTTTTGACTGGAGATTTGTAGACTTGCCTTGAACGTGATTACCGATTAGCTCGGCTGTTGAATAGGACGAGTGGTGCTTGTGAATAATCTTTTACATACGTGTATTTTAGACACTTATAATTGTGTCTGAGCGCTGTAGAAGGTGTGAAACCCTTCTGATATTTATTCTGCGTATTTTGCTGTTGAATCCTGTATTTCAAGGATTGGTTTTCTCGACAATAAAATGCCATCGCTCCTAAAGAGCTGTCTTGTTCTTTGCAACTGATTTGCATAAAATCTTTGAACTCCGATCAACCTAACAATATTATAAAATTATATTAAGCAATACTAACACTGCACATGTATTTAATTTTCGCTGAATCTATTACTTTGTTTCTGTATGTCCCTATTTCGATCTGCAAATTTGTAAACCGTATATACATTTGATTTGTTTTTAAGGTATCCGAACACGTTGAAAATGACCAAATTCAGTCAAGACAGATATTTTTGTTTTTTATATTATTGAATAGGGCTATCTTAGACTTTACGAAACATACTTTGTTTTGTTTCTACACTACCTAGAGGCCAAGTTACAATCAATTTTATAAATTTAGAAAAACCGGAAGTGGGTTTTTGATCTACCAGAAGTGGGCATTTAAATTGCTCAAAATCTATCATGGCGAGTCTGATAACTCAAAATTTTACGAATGTATTTCTATAAAACTTTTTGAACCTCATTTAAGTTATTTTCTAGAGAATGTACTAAAATATTTCTTATTGTGTGAATAATTTTTGTGTTATGGCTTGTTGTTTAAATAATGGTCTCATAAAAATGTAACATTTCTTATAATGTTTACTCAATCAGCTCTAAAATTTTCAAATTTTAATAAAAAATTAAAATTTTAGTACATTTTCTAGATAAATGCATCTAATTTGTTTTAATAATACTTTTACTAATATATGTTTATTACTTTTTTCTCTAACTGCTTTGAAGTTTTCCAAAAATATTGCTAAAATTTCACTTATAATTGTGATTTTTGTAAAATTCAGATAATTTACTTTAAATTTTGATAGTTAAATAGTAATATTTATTGGTATTAAGTCCTAAAAGAGCATTTATAATGTTTTAGTATGCTATTTTGTTAAAAAGTACTCCGAACGTGTTCGGATACCTTAAACGTTTCAGAGTTTTGTAATTTTATTCGATTAGAAATCCAAAATATTGCTATGTAAATTTCTCTACCTTACTCTATTTTTATATCCGCATGCATGCTCAGAAGATAGCCATGATCCAGTTTGAAGAAAAAATTGATTAAAAGTCTACGAGATAAAAAAAAAAGTATGGTTTCGTAGTATGAAGGTATCCGACTACCGTAAAATTGTGAATTTTGCCAAAAATAGACAAATTTTTTTGATTTTATTTTTTTAGACCATCTTATTAGTTTTATATAAAAATACCAAGTTTATTATTTTCCATTCCCTAGAACAAAAACTACAAGTGCTTTAGTAAAAGCAGATGGCATACTTTAAGCAAGATGTCATACTTTGAAACACGTTTTACTCAAAATGTGTTTAAAAAAAATTTTAAAAAATGCTCTAATAGAGTCAGCGACTGCTGAAACAGTTTTGAAAAAAAAACAAAAAAAAACTGAAATTTCTTTTTGTGTACGTTCTGTATAATGGTAGAAGTCTTTTAACCTTCAGTTTATCAATCAGTGCTTTATTATAAAATTTACAGCCCCTTATGTGAATATAATCAATGTTATTTTAAGAAATTTCATATTATAACTAATATAAAAGGCTCTAGTTTTTGTAAAATATCAAAATATCTCTTATCCTGAAGGTCATTTCAAAAATGTATAACAAAGCAACACATCAGAATTGAAAAATTGAAAATTTGTTCTTGAACTTTTGGTACAGAATGGTTATTTTTGTTATTTTTTGTAAATTTTTACCCATTTTTTCACATTTTAGTAATAATAATTTCTTTTTTATCTTGTTCTTCTTAGTATATTTTTCTTAAAATGTACTAAACCTAAAAACTACAAAAAATCCCCATACCTCCATTATATATTTTGTTTTTTTAAAGTTATCGCATAAGTACATTTTCAGTTGGATTTTGGATTACCATTATAAAAAAATTATTGGAATACCGGTACTGAAAATTACTTCACTGCATTGACCAACACATAATAATCGCGTTTCTTATTTAAAAAATAACAATGGTTCTCTAAGAAACTTTTATTCAACAGCAGAATTATCTTAGAAATCTAAAGAAAGTCCTTATAGCCTGCATGTTTTCCAGTGGTTTGAAGAGGCAGAGGAAGGAATGTTGTGATTTACCCACATGCGTTAAAAACAAAATGGTAGAGGCTTGCAAGTTTAAATACGGGTCTGCATCCTTAGTCATGATTGTTGAGAATAAATCATTGTGTACCTACTCACACATACGAGTAGTTCCTCACCCGCACATAAAACAAATATTTAATTGTCATTTGTCCTTGAACAACTTTTCAAAATTTCTCTTGTTCAGTTTTCAATTACCTAGTAACTAATCGTGCATTCCATGCAAAAAATTCGATAATTGATTTTTTAAATTCATGAATTATAATAAAAAACTTCGCGCAATGCTTAATTTTTTTTAAAAAATTAAATAATGAAACTAATATGATTATTATTCAAATGTTATGGTATGTGCAATTCTAACACATTCCTTGGTTTGTTAACGTGAACACTTTCCCTTTTTTCTGAGAAAGAATTATACTACCACACCTCAGTACACATTAATTTCCTAAACTACAAAAAAAGAGAAATGTTCTCGTATTAAGGTTACCTTAGAAGCGCAGATTTAGTCAAAAATTGACAAAAATGTCTTATGGTAGTACAATAGTATGGTATAGTTTTTAAAATATTATTTTGTACTTATAATTTGATATGATACTAGATTTTTGCTCCAAATAATTATAAACTGCACCAAGTTTGGGGGTGGCAATGTTACAAAATAATACAAAGACCTATTTTGGCCTTGCTAAAAACAAATAGCAATGTACCAAATTTGTTCCCGTTTAATTCACCCTTTAACCCTGAAAACGCATAAAATGGTTTGATGGAGAAAGTGTACCATTTCTTTCTACAGTGGACCACAAAAATGTTCGTACACTTGCAATTTCCTATAAAATTTAATGTTTTCGACTAATAAAAATTAATGTATCGGAATTGTAATTTCTTTATATCTACAACTTGTTTTTTATGGAATGATATAATCAATTTTTAAAGATAGTATAACAATGATTTTTAAAAATTAATATCAAAAAACTACTAAAATATTACGCCACAAAGGTCTTGGTACACTTAACAAAATTTTCCACATAGTTTTAAATATTGTATTTCTTTCTTAATTTATATTTTGTATAGGATATCTTTTAGTGTTCACAACAATTTTTAAACGTCTTGGTATAGATTTGATCAGTTTTTTGTGATTTTTGCATCGATTTTCTTCCATGTTTCTGTGATTATTGTTTTTACTTCGCATTATGTTTTTATGTGTCCTGTTTTTTTTTAATCAAATTCTCACCAAATATGTTCTACTGGGCTAAATAAAGTGATTGAGGTGGTGTTTTCAGAATTTGAGGACAGTTATAGAGACACCAGAGGCCTACATTGAGAGCAGTGCGCAAGGCGTCATTATCTTGTTAAAAAATAAAGTTGTCTCAATTATCCAAATTTAGGGGGGATAATTTACAATTGTTTTTTTAAAATATTTAAATGAATCTCATTATTCACAATACCTACAAGAAATACCAAATTACCTAATCCTTAAGCCAATTTACACCCCCACGCAAGAACACCTCCACCTCCATGCTTCAGCATGGAGGTGGAGGAGTTCTAGTTCCACATATTCATTCTTGGGATTAAGTTCCTCATTTTTTCTACTACAAACTATTATACGTTGGAACCAAAAAGGTTGAATTATCTGTCATCCCAACCAATTTGCTGTCAATGTTGACTTTTCTGAAACTTAATCCCAAGAATCTAGGTGGATTAGTGAACCTATGGGCCCAAAAACTCATGCCTGGAGAGTTTTGCCCACCATCCAGAAAGATCCACAAGGAGACGATGTGCTGCTTGTGCAGCATAAAAGCAATCCAAATTCGTACAGAATGAATGTGTTGTGTCTGCAAAGTTCCATTGTGCCTATAGGGAGAAAAAAAATCATATTTTTAGAGCTATCATGCTGTGCTTGAAGCGTGGTGGTACAAAATACGCGTCACTTATATATATAGCCAAAATTTCTCTGCAAGAGAGATGAAAAATATGATCAAAACTAAAAAGAATTGAAATTGCAAGATAACCAGACAATATATTTTAAAAGGATACATGAAAAATTAAAATAATAGAATTAAATATAAAAGTATGGATGCTACAGTACTATAAACACGCTGACTTAGGACAACTAATATATAAAGTAATTTATATAAAAGTGGGATTGAACATGTTTTGTGGCCAGGCAACTTTCCCCCTTTCTGTAAAAAAACTGAGCAAAAAAACCTATTGAAAGTAATGAATAGAAAATCACAATCCATTATGAGAAAAAGGTAACTTACCTAAAATTTGCATACAGAAATGCAGAGCCCGCGCTAAATTTGAGTACAATAAATAAGTTATTGCTAGATTCTGGACCCAAATGCAAATTCAAAGCATAGGAATGGCTAAATAGTAGCACTTAGCAAAAGTATGAAAGGAATAGAAATAATAAATTAAGAATTGTAAGCATACTAGCATTATCTTAGGGGCACTAAAATTATATATGATTTTAAAAAAATTAATTTAATTAAATTTTAAAAAACTAGTAATTTTATCTAAAATAAATGTTAGCAAATATTTCATTATCTTTTAATTTAATTTCTACATCGAGAAAATTTGTTTCATAATTGTTGCTAATTGTCTGTATTAAATTAAGATGTTGTGGATAAAAATTAGTGTTAGGTTTAAAGTTGTCTTGCTTGCCAAAAATGATTATATCCTCTATGTAGCGAAAAATGCAATATTCTGAGTTGTAATGAAACTATTTTCAAAATAATGTGCAAATATAAATTGGCAAGACAGTTGCTATATATATATATATATTAAAACTTTAGACGCCCTTTACTTCAAAAGGTGTTTAATATTATTCATATGTACCAGCTTTTGTTCAATAATTATAGTTTTATGAGTTTCATCTAAAATATTTGTAATTATTAACCTCTAGTGCATTATTTTTGTCAAAAAATCAGCGCATGAAAGGGTTAAGGAATTTTTTTAAAAAAATAGCTGAAATTTCATTTATGATTGTGAATTTTGAAAACATTTCGATAATTTATTTTAAATATTACTGGCTAAGTACTAGTAGTTATGGTGCTGATCCAAAAAAAGTATTTATAATTTTTTTGTTAGCCTTTTTATAAAATACTCTGGACATGTTCAGATACCTTAATTACTTTAAAGCGTAATCAATTATTAAAACTCATTTGTATATTTGTGAATTATTTTAGTTTGAACGTATACTTTACATTTTCTAGATACCACAATAAAATTCAATTTGTAAGCATAAGTATGGGCTTTTATTACTCTCCATTATAATCCGAAAGGAATTAATGTCAAATAGGATATAAATAGCATACTTTTCTCCAGTTCTTAGACACACCCTAATCCTCACCGAAGAGGGAAATGATCCCTGCCCCAATTAATCGAATCCCTTTAAGATGAATCCGTTTCTAAGTGGACCATCAGCTGCAGGAAAATGTGGGGGCGGTTGCTGGTGACATTTCCCGCACATGTGGCATCCACATGCAGTGGAGAGACCCTCATGTTTCTTCTCAGGGTCGAAATCGTCTGCACACCCGCACCACCAGTTCCTCGTTTGTTCAAGGGAGGAAGAAGATGCATTTTGGGTAGATAGCGATTTGGCGGATGTAGATATGGAAATGGTTTAGATTTTAACACTCGAAATGGATATCGAGGATGTTTTAAAATTGAAAAGATGCAAAAATATAATTTTTCTGTTAGGTGACTGACTGCGCACTGAACCGTGATTTTGAAGGGGGAAAAACCCGTATAAATGGATTTTTTTTAATATTTAAAGTATCCAACTACTTGCGACAACTTTTTATTTTAAAATGGAGGTATGGGGATTATTTTGGGGTGTTTAGATTTGTTAAGTGCATTTTAAGAAAAATATGATAAAATAAAGAAGAGAAAAAGAAATTATTATTACTAAAATAGCAAAAAAATAGGTAAAAACAAAAATAACATAAATGGGATCCATTCCGTACCAAAAGTTTATGAACTAATTTTCAATTTTTAAGTTATAAAGTGTTGCTATGTTATTCACTTTTTATGATTTTCAGGATAAGAGATATTTAAATTTTTACAAAAACTAGAGCACTTTATCTAAGTTAATATATGAAATTGCTTAAAAACAGTGATTCGGCAACACTCTTTTCCTATCCTCTCGCCACGAGAGGACATAGAGCTCGGCTTTCTCTACACGGCGAGTCTTTAGTTGCATCAGGACTGGAATCCATGACAAAAAAAAAAAGTCTCAAAGTCAAAAACAAAGGAAATAACGTAACAAGAAACTTTCACTGTTAAAATTTATAACAGGTCATTTTTCACCGACCTTGAAGCATTTAGTCCTTAAAAATATTGATCTCTCCCTTTCCATCGTGTTATAACTGAAAAAAAATCTACTGATTTTTTAATTATTAAAAACTTTTATTTAACTTACAATGTATGTATGTAATTTGTTCGGGTGGAATCTTGCAACTGAATTTTGAAGCTGATATCTTCATCGCATTGAGCTGAAATTTTGTATACACGTTTAGTTTGGAGGACAATGCATGTTTTGACCATTCATATTCCAATATTGCAATTAATTTAAAAGATATTAATTAAAAACGTTCAACTAGTTTTGGGCGCCAACTTCGATATGTCTGCATTATTGTAATAATGTTATTGTTACAACAATGACAAAAGTTGGCGTCGAAAATCGGTTTTCAGCCAAACTGGAATTTCATAACGTTGCGCTATTGACTGTATTAATTAACTTTGTCTAAGAAATAATTGCATTTCTACAACGTAAAAATAATCTAATTTCTACAACGTATGCAATTTTTTTACAAATTTCTATCTATTTCCTTGGATTTGAATTCAAAACAAAAAAAAAGTAGAGCTATTGTTCAAGTAGATTGGTACATTGTGTGGTACCTTTCTCAACGCTGCCAAGTTAAACTGAGATGGAGTACTGTAGAAATTCTTTAAAAAATTTATCTAACTTTAATCTATGAAACTCAGAAAAAAAATAATTACAGAATCAGAAAGATCATTTATTTCGTCCCGATTCGGTATAATGTTTTTTACAAAATAATAATATTTGTATTTCTTATGATTTCTTTTAAATAAGTCAAAATCGATGCGTTTTTATAAAAATAATATCTAAATTGTTGTGCATGATTTTTTTTTGTTTAAATGAATCCACATTCCAGACTAAAACAGCTTATGCTTTGCTTTTTTTAGAATTAGTCATTTAAAAAATAAAATGCGGAAAACTTTTTTTACGATTTTTCAAAAAATACTCAAAATTTTAATTAAACATTTAATAACTTCGTCATTTATGAAGAAATATCATAAAACTTTTTTCGTGTGTTGGACAATATTACCCAAGATCTGTACGAGATTGAAAAAATTGTTTAAAAATTACGGGTTTAAGAAAAAATTGTGTTTTTCGTCTAGTACCCCCTTTTTGCGAGAATTCATTTAGCTAGTCTGTTCGAAAATAACCGGCAAACACCTAGCAACAATGATGCATTGAATGAGATGAACAGACTGAGAAACCTGTCCAGTGATAACTAAAAAGTGAAAAATAAAATAAGCGTAAAAAAACTTTTTTTAAAAAACAAGCTTTTATTTAAACGCGCTAAAAAGAATAAAATAAATTTTTCTTTAAAACTTTTTTTACTATCAACTTATAACATCATTACGCAATTTATATGATATAAAAGCTTGTCGCGAGATTTACCTCTGCAGATAAACAAGTAAATTAAATAACTTGATCTGATTGATTTTAATTTTTTAAAATTTCAAACTAAGTAAATAAGAGTACTTTAATCTCGCGACGAGCTTTTATATCATATAAATAGTAATGACGTTATAAGTTGATAGTAAAAAAAAAATTTAAGAAAAATTTATTTTATTCTTTTTAGCGCATTTAAATAAAAGCTTGATTTTAAAATAGTTTTTTTTACTTTTAATTTATTTCATTTCCCTCGATATTAAAAATATACTACAAAAAATAAATATGTATGTTTTTTCAGCTCATAAATTTTAATGTTTCTACGGCTTTTCTTTAATTACTTCTGATTTAAATTGCTATGTATTTTAAATTTCACGTATAACTTTAATAAATGTACCCTTTACACTTATGCATAACGTCTTGAATAATTAAACGACGAAATAATATTACAGACGTGCAAACTAATACTTCAAAGGTTCAGCAGAATTAAAGCGTAACACTAGTTTATGAAATATGAGTTTACACAGTAAAAAGAGAAAATTCCGTCGCAAATATTTATTCTATGTGTGCCTGTTGCAGAATGATAGGACTAGAAAAAAAGAGTAGGAATTAAGAGATTAGTTTAGAGGCTGAATGTCTGTATGTACATAAAACTAATTTACCTTTTTTTAATGTGTAACCAACCCATTTTTAAATTGAATATTTATTTTTATAATGTCTATTATGGACAGTTGAAAAAAGTTTTCATCCAGTAAGAAAAAATTGTATTTTAATTAAACTCTGAGATAGAAAGCAAATTAATATTAACATTTTTTAGATAATAATGGCTTTAAGTAAACAATAAGGGGAAAAATAGATCAAATTATTTTTTTTTAAGTAAAGACAATTGTTAACTAATATTTGATTATTTTTATCTGTTCATTTACATGTAGTTAATTGCGACTATACAGGTGTCCCAAAACGTCCGCATAAACTCTGCACATCTAGATTCCTCGTTGGGAGTACATAAAAATGCCCAAAGAAGCATTCCTGTACGATCCATAGTTTACGAGAAAAATACGAAAAACAAACTATGACTCACATCCGGTGCAAGAAAAAACACTTTATTGGACATATCAACAACAGTATTTGCATATTTCCAGCGATAATGTTTAAAACGTTTGTCGCGCAATGCATGCGCGTGCCGTGGAATGACGTTAAGCCGCCGTTGAACTGGTATTTTAAAAGGCTGCATCTTGCAGCTACCGGTAGTCTTCGTATGGTGGCCATGTATTCCGTTCGTGACTACTGCGATATTACTTGAGACATGTCTTTGCAAACTGCGACATGCCATCTCAAGGAAAGGTGTATCGAGACGTAGTGACAACACAAATGACTTTAGTTGCTCGTCTGCATGCTGCTTGTACTTCGGTGACCCCACGATGATGCGACGTGTGATGACAGCCATTCCACGGCGTGCTCAAGCCTGCCTCGCCATGCACGGTGGACATTTTGAACATGTGCCTTAAATTGTGCATATTACTGCTGTAAATGTTCAATAAAGTGTTTTTTCTTGCACGGAAGTGATTCATACTTTGTTTTCGTATTTTTCTCGTAAACTAGATCGTATAGGAACGCTTCCTTGGCCAGTTTTTATGTACTCCCAACGAGGAATTCAGCTGTGGCAGAGTTTATGCGGTCGTTTTGGGACACCCTGTATATAAAATGTAATCGAGTGAGTGAATATTA
>BMAO01018194.1:0-21016 GCA_019973975.1 Trichonephila clavata | reverse complement strand
TAAATATTTTATCGCCCTCTATACAGGCATCTTTATACGTTGATGACCTGCAAATTAGTTGCGAAGGCTCGGACATGCGACATATTGAGCGACAGTTACAAACTGCCGTCAATAATATTATTAAATGGTGCGACACGAACGGTCACGGTATTTCTGCGAGCAAGAAATGCTGCGTGCACTTTTGCCGCAAACGAGGTATTAATCCCGACCCCGAAATACGCATCCGTGATGTACAAATTCCTGTAGTCCCCGATGTACGTTTTCTCGGAGTAATTTTCGACCGCCGACTCACCTTCCTTCCGCATATCTTACATTTGCGGAAGAAGTGTGAAAAGTCTTTAAACCTTTTGAAGGTGTTGTCCAACACCTCTTGGGGGGCAGATCGAACATCATTACTCAGAGTGTATCAAGCCAGCGTACTTTCTCGTATCGACTACGGATGTGTTGTATACGGATCGGCGTGCAATTCTGCTCTAAAAAAACTTGACCCTGTCCATCATATGGCATTGAGAATCTGCTCTGGTGCGTTTCGCACATCCCCAGTGCAGAGTCTCTACGTCGACTCAAATCAGCTTCCTCTGGATTTACGACGGAGGAAGCTTTCACTTACCTATTATTTTAAGGTCTTGTCCTTACCTTCCCATCCTTTAAAAAACATGTACATCAGTACCAGCATGAAGAGATTATATGATGCCCGGCCATCTAACAAGCGGCCCTTTATGGATAGGATGAAGCTCATGCTGTCTGATCTCGACCTACCTAACGTGGACATCGAGCAACGAAACATTTGGCGATTTCCACCTTGGAATATGCCACGTTTGCACTATATAAACCCTTTTGCCTTGTACAGTAAAACCACTGTCCCATATCTGTTGTCTTTTAGTGCCTTTTCTCTTACCATCGCAGTCGGTATAGTGCGTATTCGCCCCTCTTTACAGATGGTTCGAAACGTGCAGGTTACGCAGGCTGTGGCGTCGTGATTGAAGATAATATGCATGGTTATAGGCTCGACACTTCTTGCAGTGTTTTCACTGCCGAAGCTGTTGCCATATACCGTGCACTTCAATTAATCGACTCCAGTGCGCCTCGTAAATACTGCATCTATACTGATAGCATGAGTGTATTGGAAGCGCTTGAAAACTACAACGATCGGTGTCATCCAGTGGTGTGTAATGCACTCGACATCGTTAGTCGACTATATAGCAAGGGTTTTGATATATTGTTCTGCTGGCTACCCAGCCACGTAGGGATTATTGGCAACGAGCAGGCGGACAGTGCGGCTCGGACGGCGACGACCTTTTTTCCACTAGCTGTTCCGCTATCAGATATGAAGCGTGTCATCCGGCATCATATTTTTACAGCATGGCAGGACTCATGGAGTCAGCAGTTGGATAACAAACTGCACTCTGTGAAACCTGTCATTGGAGCATGGCCTGTGATGTCAATGCGAAGGACTGATGTCAAGTTGACTCGTCTTCGCATTGGTCATACTCGCTTCACACACAGGCATTTGTTGTTGGGGGAAGATGCTCCTCAATGTCCTTCATGTAAGGTCTTGTACACAGTGCGTCACATTTTAATCGATTGTCCTGTTTTTAAGCATCATCGTATCACTTTTTTTCATACATCTGTTTTATCCTTGTCTGACTTGGTGGGGGAAACCCCCACCAAAATCTGTTTGCTTTTATTTTTAAAATTGGATTTTTATACCTCATTTGACAAAATAATTTTAAACTATTTTAACTTTAATTTTTATGTATGTGCATGCAGGCATGCACATATATAAATATATATTTTATATTTCATCGGCTTTTTTTTAAATACTTTAACAAACGTATGGCGCAGTTTAGCCAAAATTGGCTCTTGCGCCAGTAAACACTACAGTCACTCACTCACTCACTCTGAGAGGGCTAGTTTCGCTCTTGACTCAGTCTTAATAAGACCATTATCCGGATAAGTTTAATGGTCAAATATTATTCCCGTACATATTCTTCGAAAAACAAGGAATTTCAAACTGCATGTCAACTGGCAAAAGTGGTAAGACTGTAATATTATGTGCTAAATGTTGTCCATGTCTAGGCCCAGGCCTAATACCATAAACAATTATTGAATTCCTGAAGTCGAAATGTGACCATCGATCGAGCCAGTTTTTTCCTTGATTTTTGATGCACCTTTCCACGTGCACATTTATTTGTTTCAAACTACCGTTTCTGCGAGTATTTGAATATGCATGTTATATACCAGGGGTCGACAATTTTCGGCACGCGTTCCACATGTGGCACGTGGTGCCATTCTCAATGACCCTCTGCACTACTCTACACATTTGTCAGTTTTTGAGTTGAAGTCGCTAAATTTTTAATGGACCTTATTTGTGACAAACATCATCAGAATTATGGACATTAACGGATTTACGAAAAAATCTGAAAAATAACTCTAAAGACAAATTTTTAGCTGTTTTGTAAATTATTGAATGACCTTATGGAGAGATTTAATTGTTTGAAGAGAAAAAATTGCATGTACTCTGCTTTCCCCATTTGATTCCACATATCTAAGTAAAAAATCTTTCCTCGTATGTGAAAAATGTTTACCAAGTGAAATGTTTACCGCAAAGAAATTGTTTACCAAGTGAATTCTCAGAATCGTACAAGTCGAAAGAAACAAATGATACTCCTGATTTTACGATATGAAAGTAGAGAGATACACACATGCACTAGGTTCGCATTAACATTTTTATATTTATGTTATTCTTTAACTATAATCATAGGAAAATATTATTATTTTATTTTAATAATTATGTTTGTAAAAATACATATAATATAAGTACAATTTTTTCATTTTTTTTTTCATTTTTGTAGAAGAAACAGTTCTATTTTATGCTGTTTATTTTCATGTTATGGAATATCTTTAAAAGATGCAAAATCAATCCTAATAATACTATAAATGTGAATGTAAGTTTGTTTGTTACGCTTTCACGCTTAAACCACTAAACCGATTTTAAAAATTCTTTCACCTATGGAAAGCTACATTATCGGGGTGTAACATAGGCTATGTTTTATTCCCGTATTCTTACGGGGACGGAAACTATATGGGTGAACGTGAAACTGAATGCCAAGATGAACGCCAAATTTAATGCCAAGCTGAGCTAATGAAGTCGTTGTTTTGGTTACTGGCGACCGATGCTCTTCACGAGACATAATAGTGTTACGCGCACATGATAATACGCTGACACGTGCCATACATTTCTTTTATAATAGTTATCTCACTGTTCAATTAAGTAGGGCATCGGCTGTTTCGGATGCACTTTTAAAAATAATAAATTAGGGCTTCACAAACAAAAAGCAATGCAAGAAACAAAAAACTGATTTGTTTTACGGTTAGTTTTAATCCTTTCTTTTTTTTTTATTTACATTTTTAGTCACATTTAAACAATACTTATCCTAATCTCATCCCAATAATGTTATATAAATGCGAATCTCAGTTTGTTTGTTTGTTATGCTTTTATGCCTAATCCACTCAACCGATTTTAAAAATTCTTTCACCAATGGAAAGCTATATTATCAGCGAGTAACATAGGATATATTTTATCCCCGGAATCCAACGGAACTGCTTAACTCTGCCAAATTGGCGCAAGATTATGCATATAAGGGAAACTTTATAAAATTTTTCTGACATTTGTAACAAATAACTGAAACATAATCTTCGGATCTTTACAATATGTAACCACTATAACCACTAAAAAAAAAATTAAAAACCACTATACTGGATGGTCTTTGCTTCGGTTCACAAAATTGACGCAGAATATACTATTTTAATAGGTGTCGGGAAAGAGAAAGTGTTATCATATCTCGAATTCCAATTATCCCCACTGACCTACTGTTTCAATTCAAACGAATTCAATATCCAAACAACCTCAGTTTTGCTCTTACTATTAACAAAGCCCCATTGCAAACATTGCAGTTGGAAGGGATGCATTTGAAAAAGCCATGCTTTTTCCATGGTTGCATATGCATCCTGTTCCCGTTTCTCCAAAGTCGAAATCTTCCCATATTTGCCCGTGACAGGAGAATATGGAAGTTAGTATACAGTAGCAATCTAGAGTAATATTCTGTTTTATGCTCTTTTGAACAGGAATTATTTATTAAACGCAGATACTTTCAACTTTCCAAATTATTAATGGTTTAAGTTATTCTGTGAAATTTTGTTGTTAATTATTATAACATTATATACATTTGCTTTTTATAAACTAAGCTCAACTTTAGAATATTTAAATTTCAATGGTTCCAGTCAAGCAATAAAAAAATATATTTATTTACTTTCTTATAATTATGACTTCGACAGCTATTTAAAGACATCAACGCTAGTGAAGTCGCGGGTCTAAGCTAGTACATAATAAAACTGTAAACCTATATTATTGAACTCTATTCTCTAATTCTGTATGTATTTCGCGGAAATCGAATTTTCAAAAATGTACTACTGTGTGGCACGCTGAATCATATTGGTAGATTGGTTCTGCACGCCACATCTAAAAAAAGGTTTTCGACCCCTGCTATATACTGTCTGTTTTTAAAAACCACAGATAGGACTTGCTTTTACATAGAGACTTAGGGCCTCAAAAACTCTGAAGGTATCCGACTGGTTGCGACAATTTTTTTTTTTTAAAAAAAAGGGATATTGAGTTTTTTTTTTGTTATTTTTAGATTTGTTAAGTACATTTTAAGAAAAATATTCTAAAACTAAGAAGAAAAAAGAAATTGTTATTACTAAAAAGAGGGAAAAGTAGGTAAAAATTGACAAAAAATAGCATAAACGTAGTCCATTCCGTACCAAAGGATTATGAATAAGTTTTCAATGTTTTCATTCTATTGTGTTGCTGTGCTATTCATTTTATAAATGACCTCAGGATAACAAATATTTTAATTTTTACAAAAACTAGAGCACTTTACTTCAGTTATTATATAAAATTGCTTAAAAAAAACAGTGATTATATTCACATAAGGAACAGCACATTTTGTAATAAAACAGTGATTTATAAATCTGACGGTCAAAACAATTCTATTATTATACAGAACATACACAAAAAATTTCAATTAATTATTTTCAAAACTTTTTGAGCAATCGCTGTGCCCGTTTGATTGTTTAAAAAAAAACACATTTTGAGTAAAGTGAGTGAATATTAACGTCCGTCGCAATGTTTAGCAACACGAGGGCTTTTGGTGACGGTCCGCGTAATTTGGAACCAGGGTCAAGTGACGCGGACGACACCTGAGCTGGAGCCCCTCGCCTAACTACCACACCACACCAATGGAAGACGTTTGAGCTCTCGACAGATTTAACGTGCATCGCTTCCCTAAACGGTGGGTCTTTAGTGGTACTGGGATCGAACTGATGGCACGCTAGCCATGATCCAATGCCTAGACCACTTGGCTACCGCGGCCACCACATTTCGAGTAAAACGCGTTTTAAAGTATGACATCTTGCTTAAAGTAATGGCATCTGCTTGAACTGAAACACTTGTAGTTTTTGTTTTAATGAACGGAAAATGATAGAATTGGTAACTATAGAAAGCTAAGAAGATGGCCTGTAAAATAAAATCATAAAAAAATTTGTCAATTTTTGGCAAAATTCACAATTTTTGGGTAGTCGGCTTCCTTAAGACTATTGGTGCTATTGTGTTTTATGCATCTACTAGAAGAGCTTTTTATTTTAAGTCACGAAGAAGCCATATATGATTAAACATTATTCATCGAAAACGCCAGACATTCCAGGAGATCGAGATGAATACTTAAAGACATTACATGCTGCCGGATTTCTACTTCATACCTGGGCATGCGTCTGTGAGAAAACCCGTTTGGCGACAGCTTTCTGTTGCCTCCTTTTGTCCTTTAGACAGCTCCAGACAAATTAAGGCATTAGCTCTATACACTTTGTTCGGGAGGGAAAAAGCGGGAAGAGATAGTGTTGTTGCAACATTATTAGGGAAGAACTTCAACCCAATATAAAGTGACGTCGATATTCTGTTTTTTTTTTTTTAAATGTCTAGAATTATTCTTTTAGTTTAATTTATGATTAGACCACTTTAGGAACCATAATGTTAAAAAAAACGTCCGATTTTTAATTAAAAAAAAATTTTTTTTAGTATGAGTTGAATTGGAACACATGTAAATTGTTTAAATATTTCTTTTGCAAAATAAAATTAATTAAAGGTACTTTTTGATAAAAAAAATAAAGAAAGAATGGCATATTTTCAAAATATTTTCCCTAATTTAAGCTGATTGCCTACATTAAGAACATTGATTTTTAAAAAGCGTAGAAATTGATTTTT
This sequence comes from Trichonephila clavata, assembly GCA_019973975.1. Lineage (NCBI taxonomy): Eukaryota > Metazoa > Arthropoda > Arachnida > Araneae > Nephilidae > Trichonephila > Trichonephila clavata. The sequence goes on along the minus strand of BMAO01018194.1, from coordinate 14,694 downwards.
TTATATTTAATTGAGTTGAATTAGAACACACATATAAAGTTATTTAAATATTATTATTGCAAAATAAATGTAATTAAAGGCACTTTTTGATAAAAGAAATGAAGAAAGAATGACATATTTTCAAAATATTCTCCTTTTATGAAAAATGATTTTAAGAATAAAAAAATATTTTGCTTATATATAGCTTATCGTATAGGCTTGTTTATTATATGCTTATCTATCAGTGACCAAACTTAACACATGTAAATTAATTAAATATTATTATTGCAAAATAAAATTAATTAAAGGCACTTTTTGATAAAAAAATTGAAGAAAAAATGAGATATTTTCAAAATATTCTCCTTAATTCAAGCTGAGATTGCCCACATTATATAGGAACATTAATTTTAAAAAAGGATATAAATGAATTCTTTTTATATATAGTATGAGTTGAATTAGAACACACACATAAAATTTTTTAAATATTATTATTACAAGATGAAATTAATGAAATTCACTTTTAGATTAAAAATGAAGAAAGAATGCCTTATTTTCAAAATATTTTCCTTTTATATGAAAAAAGCTTTAAGATTATAAATTATTTTGCTTATATATAGCTAAGGTTTATCTATCAGAGACCAAACTAAAATTTTCGAAATATTCACATTATTTTCACAATTACGATCAATTATAATAATACCCAGTGATTTTTTGTAAAAATTTCTCTTTTTTGATATAATAAAATATGAATAAATCCCTTTCTAAATTACATAATTGAAAAGTATTATTGTTCAACCCCGTACAAAAGTCTTAAGTATGTATAGGCAAAATATTATTATGGAAGCATTTTTCACACATAAGAGGATAATGTTTTGAAATCACGTCCTCTTTTCTTTCTTTTTTTCCAAAAAAAAAAAAAAAACTGCATTAAAAATAATTTTTTATTATAATAATAGTCTTAAGACAGATTTATAATTTATACTTTAATTTTACTGACAACAAAAAATGTTTCATTTATACATGCTACAGCAAAACTGCGATTCCGCGCGCGCGAACAATCACCTTAACTCTTTCATGCTTGGTGGTACATATGTTGTTCTACCTATTCTAATACATTTATTGTGTGGTGGTACATAAAACGTACCACTTGTTTGAATGCCTCAGAAATTTATTCTAGATGGTACATTCTCTGAACCAATATTTTTAGTAGTTATTCAAGTTTCCGTCAGATGTCAGAAGTTAATTGTATGCAATGGGTTTATGCAGTAGTTCATTATTTCATCAGCTATGGGTGTGTTGAATGGTATTTTTTGGAAGTGACAATGTTGTGTATTTTTAAGTGCAAATGAAAAAGTGATATTTGATAGAAATCAGGTAAGTACATGTACAGTAGAACCTGTTTGTGTGCGGTCCTATTTTATGTGATTTTATTTTTGGACGATTTGTTTTGTGCGACTTTATTTTTCTACGATTTTTTCTATGCAATCTTTTTTATGCGGTAAATAAATTTCAACGACATTAGTGCTACTGCGGTGTTTTCTATCAATGTACCAGTGGGGGGAGAATGTTAGAGCCCCTTTCTGGTGCGAATATTTGGCATTAGTCAGGCCTTGAGCTTGATAGAGTTCCGGGAGAGGTGGGTAAAAGCTCAGGTGTCGTCCTCGTCACTTGACCATGGTTGAAAATTTCGAGGTCCGTCGCCAAAACTCTCGAATAGGCGAACAGTGCGAATTTATAAATCACTCACTCACTTTTCAATCCCCTCAGGGGGCTCACCTTCTTTAGGTGAGTACGGGTGTCACAATCCCGAGGTACCCTAGTGATCTTTTTCTTTTCCCAAGGGGTTTACTGTCTTTGGTAAACACGGGCTTCACGAACCCGGGATACCCTAGTGATCCTCTCTATTTTCAACCCTCTTACTTGTGATCCAATTTTCCCTTTACTTCCTTTCCCGTCTAGACCACAGACAAGTGTTTTACAATAAACATTGTTATATTTGTTGATAAATTTTTCCTTATTGGATATATTACAATTTATTAACATATTTTGGTTTACATTTTGTAATACATTAGATTTGTTTCTTCTTTAGTTCCCTTAAATGTTTTGATTCGTATATATTTTTACATTTGATTACGTATTTTTGTATTTATTTTATACAGAATTAAATTAATTTCATTTATACTTAGTTTTTTCCCCAATTGTTTCGAATTTGGTTTGTTTTTGACTAACACCGTTGTTTCTCAACCCGCATGTTTGCCGTGTGCGGCGTCCCGTAAGGAGGAAAATGGTGTTCTGGGGATACCTTTTGCGTTCCCTTTGGCCCACGCTTCGCTGTAGACGGGTGGCAGGAGTGAGCCCGCTCCTGTCAATCGGCTGGTGATGAGTCTTTTTCAGAGACATTGCTGTAGGGTTAGTGCTGCAGATAAGGGGTGGCGGGTTTACCCGTTGGATCCTCGCCCTGATGCTGTAGCACTATATTCTGGGTGTACTCCAGGTAAGCGCCGTGCCTGGTTTTTGCCAGATGACCGGCACACTGCCTCCCTTGTTGGACTCCGTGGTGGGTGGAGCCACACCAGGATGAATACCATCTCTCTTTCATGGATCCTGAAATTTCGTGCCCGGGTAAAGGCCTCGTTTTACCCAACCTTACAATTGACGAAATTGCTGCACGCTCTCGATTTTTAACTATTTCTTTGCCAAACAACGGTATGATATTAAAATCACCATTTGCTATTAATAAAGCTTTAATAGGAATAGGTGGTGATCCTAAATCAGTAAAACGTCTACGATCCGGTGATTTACTAATTGAAACACTCTCTGCCATACAAACCAAATCTTTTCTTCTCGCGAAAACTTTTCTAGATTCACCTGTTTCAATAAGTCCTCATAAATCTCTCAACACTTGCCGAGGTGTCATATCTGAAACTGACCTATTGACCACCCCTGATTCGGAAATCCTTGATGGATTCTCCAATCAGGGTGTGGTTCAGGTCAGGAGAATAACAATTAAAAAAGATACTGCAATTATCCCTACAAAACATATAATTTTAACTTTCAGCAGCCCCTCTCTACCCAAAACTATTAAAGCTGGTTATTTGAATTGTAAAATCCGTCCATATATTCCGAATCCTCTGCGCTGCTTCAAGTGTCAGAGGTTCGGACATTCACAAACTTCCTGCCGCGGCCAACTTACTTGCTCTAGATGTGCATCTGTTGGACATGCTTCCTCAGATTGCAATCTAGAGCCAAAATGCATTAAGGGAGGTCAGTAGGGTAAAAATCATGGAATGATCGATTTTGAGTTTTTGATATTTCTGAAATCTGTATTTCATTACCTTTCTAGGGATATAACATTTATGCCATATTTTCAATTAGAACTATGTCAAAATGACTTTTAAAAAATTATCAACTGGTGGGCCACGCCCCCTTTTTTACAGATATTTGCCTTTTAACTATCCTGAAACAATTGCAAAGCCTTCTTTTTGTTTATTCAAACGCAATTAACTTTAGATAACAGTTGACTGTTCGATTAACTGTAATAGTTTGGTGGCGGAATTTCGAGTTACAACATGCTTCCAAGAGTTTTAAAATATTATTTCTTATTAAATATTTACTTTCACAAGGTATGATTTTTTTCAAAACTACTATTTTCATTATTTATAATTTTAAAATTACTTTTTAAAAAAATAAAAATTTTCTAAATTTACTGTATGTGAAAAAAAAAAGCTGCAAATTTACATTATATATTCCTTATGCATTATTGTGGATACTGAAGTGATATTTTGAAAATATTACAACAAAAAAAAAACGTTTAGCTTAGAGCACATGTGTCAAAAAACAAACAAATTAGATGATAAATGTCTGTTTTTAAAAAAAACTAATTTTTTAAAAAAAATATCACTTCAGTATAAATATAAATGTTACTTAACTGTACAGACAAGTTTTTAAACTTAAATATTCAAAAGTTTCTGAATGAATTGTACATACAAAAATTCAGATGTGTAATACCATTTGTCGTTACAAGAAGCTGGTTAAATACATAAAAATACCTAAATATCATGTTTAAAAACATAAAAACAGTTTTATTTTTGCTGTTTAAGAAATCATGTGTACAGTTTAGAGAAACTTTTGAAATTTAAAAGTCTTAGAAACTTATGTTTGCATGTGAACACACAGAACACATATGAAAACTTTCGAAATGACGTAAAATCATGTTTTTTCAAATGCACACCAAAACCATATAGATAAATTTTTTCCCATTATATTTATGATGATATTTGCTCTACTTTGATATTTGTAATACATAAATGCTACAAATTCTTCTGAAATTTATAGCGATTTTGTGATAATAGATGTAAATTTTACAAAATATCTCGTTAAACAAAAACTGAAAAATGTTATATATGTATTTTCTGACAATTTGAAAAAATTTTTGATGCTTTTTTTACTTAAATATATTGACTTGATGATAATGTTGAATAAAATGTGGCAAATACATGTTGGAAGGTCATAATTTTTGTGATAAAGTGACATTTCATGTTAAAAATGCATTTTTCAAAAAGTTTGTTTATAAAAATTTATGCTCTTTTTTTCTCAGAAAATAATGCAAGGATGCTCATAAAATTTCAGTAAAACATAACTCATATGTACACTGAACATAACCATGTACACTGAAGTGTGCCTTTATAAATTTTCCCAAAATAATTTAACATAAAGCATTTATCGTAGAAAAAAAATGAAAATTTTCAAGAAATTCATAGTAATATTTTTATGTTGCATGGTTTTGAAAAAACTTAACATTATATTTGAAATATCTCACTTCAGCATAAATATTAAAGTCTAATTAATATTCAGACTAAATCAGAAGTCTTAATATTTAACAGTTTCTGAGAAAAAGTAAACATATATATGTGATGATACGGGATGATTTTTGTCGTTACCTGTAAAGCTTGTTATGCACATAAAATTACATAAAGTTCATGTTTAAAAACATAAAAACAAATTTTTTCTTTTGGATATCATTTATGTAATATTTAAATAAACTTTTTAATTCTGATACTTTAAGAAATTGTGTTTATATGTGAATATACAAAGCACTAGTGAAACTTTTCAAAATGTCATTTATTCATGTATTATATTTCTTAATTTGTGTCTTTTTTTTTAAAAAAAATTTATTGTATGCAAGAACTGGAATTTTTTAATTTATATTTCATATATATTGTGTATACTGAAGTGAAATTTTTGAGATATACCTCAGACATTTATCTAAAAAGCAGATGTCGTAACATAGAAAAGGAAAGTTTCTATAAAATTCATTATTCTACTGTGCAAAAATTACATTTTTAAACAGGCTGATCAATTTTTTTAAAAAATTTCACTTCTGTATAAAGATAAATGTTAATTTAATGCACACATAAATTTTTAAGCTTTGTTTTCAATAGATTTTTAGTAAAGGGTACATAAATATATCCCAAAATGCAATGCCCTTTTTCGTTGCACAAAACTTGTTACATACAAAAAATACACAAATTTTATGTTTAAAAACATAAAATCAATTTTCTTGTTGTTTTGGACACCATTTATGTAATATTTTAAGAATTCTTTTAATTCTGATACTTTAAGAAATTGTGTGTTTACATGTGAATTTATAAAAAAGTAATGAAATTTTTCGAAATGTCGTATAATGATGTATTACCAAAGCCATATTTTCATGTATTGACACATTTTTACATGGTATTTATGATACTTATAGTCAACTTGGATGGACAGTAATGTATCAGAACAAAAAATTCTTCAAAAATTGATGCATAATTTGAGGAAAATGATGCGAATGCTATAAAATATCTCGATAGATTAAAAGTGAAAAATGCTATACATGTATTTTCTGAGAAATCTAAGTAAAAGAAATAAGTAAAAAGTCTTAGAAGTTATTGAGAATAAGCTAATATTTAAAAAAATAGTGCAAATACAGATTGTAATTCATAATTTTTTTGATGAAGTGACATTTTATAATAAAAATGCAATTATCTCAAAACAGTGTTTTTAAAAATGCGAGTACCATTTTCACAGAACCTATTCAACGGAAGCACTTGCAATCTTCACTGAATATTACTGATATGTTATTATATATACTGAAGTGAACTTTTATTAATATACCGATAATATTTTTGTAAAAGTCAGTTATCGTGAAAAAAAATGACATTTTTCAAAAAATTCATAGTGATACATTACGATGAAAGTTTTTGAAAAAACTAAACAATATATTTGAAAAAGTTCACTTCAGTTTAAATAAAAAAGTCTAATTAATATACAGAAAAAAATTTAAGTCTGTACATTTAATATTTTATGAGAGAAAGGCACATAAAAATGCTCAATTTAACATTAGCGGGATAGGGGGTACCGACTTACCTTAACTGTTCAGAACCTCATCCATCAGATTCCAAACTATGCCCAAAGTGGAAAATAGAAAAACAGATCCAGGAAATAAAAACAAATAAAAATATATCTTATCCTGAAGCCCGTAAATTGATTGTCCCACAAATATCTCGCACATATGCACAAGCCATTAAACCTTCAACTATATCCAGTACTACTCAAACCGATCCAAATATAACGAACGTAATCTGCCCTCCATTACAATGTCTTAAACCCTTACCCTCTGCAAATCAAAAGGCAAGTACATCACCCTCAATGCCTGCAGTCTCCACATCTTCAACTCAGGTACATCTACTTCCTTCCACATCCTCAGAAATACCAGCCATATCAAATGATCCTCAGTTACCTATACCAATTCCTACTACTACTACCAGCACCACCCCGTTCAGCCCTATGGAAACTTCATCAAATATATCTACTTCCTCATCCAACTCCCGTACTCGACTCCCTTCTGCAGGTATAATACAATATTCAAAAAGGAAACATACAAAATCTCGAGCAAGAACAAAAAAGCTACTACAAAAAATAAACGAAACAGCTATGTATATAAAAATGGCACCACACATACCGGTAAAGAGTTCTCCAGTACAGACTTCCGAAGAAGAAGAAGAAAATGACATGCTCATATATGATGTTGAAGCAGAAGAAGCAGAAGTTATGGAAAAAAAATATTTAACTCCGACCAAGCACCGGAAGGGGCGCGATTGAATTATACTTATCGGACATGGTGGGGGTAATCCCCACCAAAAACTTGTTATTAGCAATTTTTTTGAATATAAAATATTTTGCTTTTTTTTAAAAATGTTTTAAACTTGTCTGACTTGGTGGGGTGTGCCCCACCAAAATCTAATTGTTGTTTATTTGTGTGAGCTTTTAACTATATTTGAGTATTTTAAATGTATTTTTAATATTTTAACCATTGATTGGCGCAGCTTAGCCGAAATCGGCTCTTGCGCCATTAAACCCTACATTCACTCACTCAGAACCCCATCCATCCGATTCCAAACTGTGTTCAAAATGGAAATTAGAAAAACAAATTAAAGAAATCAAAACGCATAAAAATATCTCATAACCAGAAGCACGAAAATTAATAGCTCCACAGTTACCTCAAAGCTACGCTCAGGTTGCCAAACCCTCAACCTTAACCAAATCATCCCAAACAGATGAAAATATAACAAAAATAATTTGTCCACCTATAAAATTACTTCAACCAAGTTCATCCCTCTTGAAACAAAAGACATCAATATCCTCATCATCGTCAACCCAAACAAACCTCTTGCCTGCCGCCTCTTCAATAGCAGATACAGTGTCGGAACCTGTACTTTCCACTACCAATAATATGTTTTCACCTATTGAATCCTCTTCCAAATCAACTATTTAACCCTCTTCTGTTGTTGAAACTCCCACCTGTACAACATCTAGTACCATAGCTGCTACCTCAGAATCCAATAGCTTAGCATCAACAGATACAACTTCTGTATCTCAGGTTTCAAAACGTCGTAAAAAAAAACTTCCTAAAAAAAACATATCTAACACTGTTAAACCAAAAATAGAGATAAAAATGGCACCCCATAAACCGAGAAAAAGTTCACCTATTCAGGACACCTCAGATGAGGACATGATTATGTATGACGTAGAAGAAGAGGTGGAAACACCGAAAAAGAATATAATAAAACAATTGTCGGAAGAGTACTGGAAAAATGAGTGCTGGAGACAGGAGGAATTTTTACATGTTATAACTCCAAGAAAGCGTGTAGAAGAAACTGAAAGGAAATTATTAACCCCGACGAAAAACAGAAAGTGAAATTATTCAATCATTCTTGGTGGGGGTAATCCCCACCAAAATCTTGTTATATAAATACTTTTACCTAGATATAAAAATATTTTTTTTTTGAATTATTTTAACCTTATTTGACTTGGTGGGGCATCCCCCACCAAAATCTGTTTGCTGTATATATGTGTGAACTTTTATATGTGAGTATTTTTAATGATTTTTAATATTTTAACAATTGATTGGCGCAGCTTAGCCGAAATCGGCTCTTGCGCCATTAAACCCAACATTCATTCATTCATTCACTCACTTTTCAATTCTTTCGTTGCAATTTTTTAGTTCCGGAAACGAAAATGTGGCCTTTATAAAAATAGTTGTATGTTGAAAAAAGACAGAAAAGTAGAAATTTTTCAAATTACAAAACTTCACTACTATTATAAATCTTGAAGTAAAATTGTGAGGATTTTTTTAAATGTTTAACGCACGGAAAAAATTATTAATTATTAAGTATTTTGAGTGTTTTATTAAAGTTTGTTCAAAAAAGTTTTTGGCTTTTTATTTTTTAAATCACTGATACTAAAAGTTTTAAAAATAATTTTTATTTAAACGCAACGATATTGATTCATTTCACAGTATGAAATTCAAAACGAAAATAATACTATGTGATAAAAATATATTTAAGAATATTTCCTTATATTTTTTTATGGTATTTTTTCTTATATTTCTACTGTTCTTCAATAAATCAACCTTTAAGAATAAAAAAAAAACTATCAGTTGTGATGCGTTATATCAGGGAATTCCCCTTTTTACTACGCAGCGAAACTCAAAACTACCTCAACCTTTCCATCTTCCAAACAGAAAGCTAACGCAAAGTGAAGGACCTTGACGAAATTCAGAAATAACGTCGCGAGTACCGAATGAGCATCCCTTACGGGAATCTGGCAACGTTTTTTCCGGATTCTTCACATTTCCGGCTATAAAAAAAGTATGGCGTGATAAATTTGAATAAAAACCATCCTATGTTTTAAGTTGGACGAAATGACACACAGAATTCAAAATTATATTATGATCGGTTGAGTAGTTTCGGAGTCCATTGCGGACAAACACTGTGACACGTATATTTTATATATAAAGATATATCACAGTTAATATAAGTAGATTGATGGGGATGCTTTTGTATAAGCATTTCTTCTGAAATGCCCTCAAACATTTAGTAAAATACTTAACAATTCTTTTTGCATGACAATACATTATTATTTTTACTATCCTTATTTATTCAAATTTTATAATTATTTAAACATTATTGGTCTATGTATGTAGCCAGTGGCGCACACGAGGGGGAGGGTCCTCGAGTCCAGACCCCTCCAAGCCCTTGATTTTTTCCTTATTGATTAGAATCCTATGTATACAGTACGTAAAATTTAATTAAATATTTGTTATCAATAATTAATTTTATTATTTAATGCTAATTATTAATTTATATTAATTTTTGACTGTTTTTTGACCCGGAAATCGACCAAATCAGAAGAAGTATGATACGAGAATGGTAGACTTTCGAGTCTGGAGCCCCCCTTGAAAAATTCCTGTGTGCGCTACTGTAGCTGTTCTGATTTTAAAAGATTTCGCTAAAAAGCCTATGGACCTACGAAAATACGTAGCCTGTGGTTCAAATGATTTAAACGTACTTGTATTGTTATTTGCTACGAAATTTCGGAAACATGTATTTGGCAATAAAAAATTTATGTTGGATTTATTTTAGTGTAAGCTTGGAATTGAAGTTTAAAATTCACCTTATGTCCCCTGTGATCGTTTTTGTAGAAAAGTCTTTTATGAAGACATTATTAAGATTATGGTAAAAAAAATCAATATAATATATAGAAAATTTTCATTTATATTGATTAAAGTAACTTCTTTGTTATAAGAAGTATACAGTTACTATTATTTGACACCCGTATATTTTCTTACTTTAGTATCATTTACGTTACTTGAGAGGGTTTTAAAGTTACAAGGTTTCTTGCCAATAGGGACCCTCGCGTTGATCTAGAATGCGACGATAGTAAAAAATTAATAAATACAGCGTAAATTTCAGGCCAAACGATTCTCTTAAAAGTTTTCTAACCATAAAACGGAGGAAATTATTTGCTGAAGTCGCCATGATAGCGACCATACAACGGAAAAATGACCTTAGGGGATTTGCGGAGTAGAATCACAATAAGAAAAACAAATTCAATTGACGTTTAACACGCGAAATACAGTCGGACTCCGATTTAATGAATTCACCAGGACCTCACATTTCCTTCGTTGATTCGGGGTTATTCGTAATACAAATTCTTAAACACTTGTAATGCTTGACAGTTCCTGTTTCCATCTGAAATCTCTTGTTTACCCGCAGACTCGGCTAGGTGTGTGGGAGAAACTGAATAATCAACAGACATGATTTCAATCTAATTAATTTATTGTTACCAAAATATCAATTAGACAAAATAACCATCTAATTAAGATAGGTGATCAAATAGTACAGAGCGGAGGTGAGATTCAATAACACGGGGATAATACTACGGACCCTCAACTGAATCTACGATAGCTTAAATGCGCTCAATATAAACTATGTCGCACACTAATTAGGTATTTTCTAATTAATCTAGGCTCACGATATCTGTACTTCTATGAAGTGGATCCTACACTTGAATCTTGCAGGAGATCTTCATCGAGATTTGATCAATTTCGTCGGATCCACTCTCCGTAATCCTGTTTCCTAGACAATTCCAAGACCTCTTAATAATCCCACGATCCTTCAATCTTCAACTAACAAACTAACTTGCAAACTCTTTGCTAATTCCTACTTGCTAACCACTCAAACTCACGAAAACAGAATTATAACTTTTAACTTTTTAACTTAACAGAATATATATAACTTTTGGACACCAGTGTAGAAAGAAAAGGGGGAAACTGCAAGGAATCTCTTTCTATTTTGCCACTTAAGGCTCCCGGTGACACGCCACCACGAAAACCCGAGTGTAATGTTAATCCTATGGAGTTTCTTATAAAAAATAATATAAACGCGGCCCATTCTGTACCAAAAGTTTATAAACAGATTTTCAATTTTTTAATTATGATGTGTTGCTATGTTATTCATTTTTGACATTCAGGATAAGAGTGATTTTAATTTTTACAAAAACTAGGGCACTTTATTTTAATTATTATATGAAATTACTTTAAAAAAACACTGTTCATATTAACATAAGGGACCGTAAATTTTGTAATAAAAAATAAATTGATTGATAAATCTGAAGGTTAAAATACTTCTACAGTTATACAGAACAGATTTCACACAGTTAATTATTTTCAAAACTTTTTGAGCAATCACTGTTCCCGTTTGAGCATTTTCAAAACAAACACATTTCGAGTAAAACGTGTTTTACAATATATCTTGCTTAAAGTAATGGCATCTGCTTTTACTAAAACACTTGTAGTTTTTGTTCTAGTGAACGGAAAATAATAAACTTGGTATTTTTGTAAAGCTAATAAGATGGCCTATAAAATAAAATCATAAAAAAAATGTTTGTCAATCTTTGGCAAAATTCACAATTTTAGGGTAGTCGGGTACGTTAAGCGGAAACTTTTTCACGAGTACAACTCCAAATATAAGAAAAAGGGATGGTCATTTTTTTTTTATTCTGTTTATTAAAACACACAAAAAATGAATACAAAATACAAATTCATATAAAAAGAGCATGTAAAAATGTCAGAATTTAAAATGAATAAAATATCGCATGGATGCAATAATGCCGCTTGTGCTCAACGAAACCTTCGGAGCGCGAACACAGAAGATAAACCAGACACAATCTACATAAAATCCAAATATGATGTTAGTGTCTTGAATGCTTCTGTGACTAAATTCCGCCGAATGCTACAGCTATCTGCTACGCAACAAAACACAACATAAGGATGTCAAGTGATTATTAAATGAAATTTTCAGTTAATATTTTTTTAATGGAAGTCAGTGGCGTACACAAGGTTAAGGGGAGAAGGCTTGTGGGTTTAAACTTTCCCACATACCAAGTGACTTTAATCTTCAGCAAAAAAGGTCATGCCTTGGCATTTTTATCGACGAGTTTTTTCAAAGTGTGCCCTTCCGATAAAAATCGCTCATGTACGCCACTGCCGCCACTGATATTGAATTGTTGTCTTTTAAGCAATCAGTAAATTCCTCACTCGACGTCTTGTTCGGTTCTTTCAAAATGGAGTCCCTTGATTGAACATTAAGCTACCAGGAGCTGAAAGAAAAAAATATTTTTAGATATATTATTACTTTACTGATTTCAGAACTAGTGTGTGATTATAAATAATGAAATTTTATATTAAAACACTGAATTATATTTTGGGGATTGGGTTAAATATAATTTGAATCGTTGGAATTTCTTCAAAAAAATAAAATGTGAAAGCTATACAAAGCATACGGAGAACGTAATCCTCTGTGCCTCAAAAAAAAAAAAAAGCACAGCTGTAGTTTTTCGCAATAAGTGTTTTTTTAAATGCTTAAATGTCAAATCTCAGTCCAAATTTAGAATCAAGCGCTGCGGAGTTAAAATAAAACTACTAAATTGGAAATTATGTGTTTTAAATAATAAAAAATCCTTATGTTTTCAAAAAATATTTTTTAATCCCATAATCTAGATCCTAAAAAAAGGTAAGTATAACTGAAAATCACCCAGATCAAAGAAGGATGGCAGATTGTCTTAGAGATGCTTACAAAATTTAAGTTATTTTAGGTGCAAATCAGCTAGTTTTGAGTGATACTTATTTTATAATGTTCATAGCAGAAAACATATCACAAACACATTTTGATCCAAGCTTAGATTGTAAAAAATGGTTATTTATTATTTATACAAATAAATTTTTTAATTTTTCAGTAAGTCTTTGCGTGTCACTGCTAAATTTTTGAATTGATGCTTGAATTAATATTAATTCAAACTCGCGTCGAATGCTAAATATTGACGTGATTTAATTTTACCGAGAGTACCAGAGCCAAATTGATACTCAATTGCGTACCTACGATTTTCGCATGTAGAAAATCTATGGACTCTAGTAGAGGTCGAACCCACAACTTTAGATTTACGAAGAGGACACGCTACCTCTGAGTCAGAGAGCCGACCAATCGCTTAACTGCACCAAATAGGAATCAATGGCTATAAGAAGCAAAATTCACTATACCAAATTCATAGTATCAATTGACAAATTTATGTAATGAGTAATTTTAAACTTACGCAAGATGGTGAAAGAAGGCCTGGAGACTAATAGGAACAGTTTCAGGTGGGCTGTTGTTGCTCGCCTTTTTGCGATTAGCATTTTTTTGGTTTGTTGCGATTCTGGTCTGGATGGAATCCTTACGCATTTCCTGCGGACGATCTCTCTAAAGAGAAAAATAAGTTCATGTGAGATGAAAATTAAAAAAATGTGTAAAATTTAAACTACTGAGCAAAATATCAATTTTTTTTTCAAGATAATTTCGTGGGACGTGGCTTATTAAAAATTAGAGTAAAACCAATTTCTATCGCTTATTCAGATGCACTGTGGAATTCTTAAATAGAACAATTTACTAAAACTTTCAAATGCATCTTTTATTTCTGAAATTTACCAATATAACAAAAATGTGAACACAAAGTGATAAAATATTGTATCAAGACCGTCACTATTTAAATAGTTTGAAAAAAGGAAAAAAAAAAATTCCCACTTATATCAACATATTTTCTATCTTACAAAACAAGCAACATGCACCTTACTTAAAAAATTTTTTTAAAAAGGATTTTTGTTGCACTTTTAATACTTCTAGATGAAGATGGATTTCTGTTGTGCATGAAAAGAACAGTTTATGGCATCCTACACAACACGGAAATCTAAATATACAGTGACCTCTTTTCCCATTCTGGTAGATGGCTGACCCAAACTAATTTGCACTACTTTGAAATTTCCGAAACGTTCGGATGTCGAACAGCTTGCGAAAGTTGGAACGGAAATTGTGTACTCAGATAATGAACAGGATTGTGATGATTACGACAGAGGGGACACATAACATTTCGTGGCCTCAGCGAACACTTTCAAACTCATCGTGGTTTGAGCGGACACATTCCCCCCCCCCCATCTTAGAACAGATTAGATTACCGAATTACAAGGATAAATACATTTTTGCCAATCAAATTTAATTACTTGTATTAAATTGTTAAGATGTTATAGTGCGAATACATTTTAAACATAGCAAAATGTAATAGAAATAAAAAAACTTTCAGATAAATATTTAAAACATTAATAGTAAGTAACAATATAACGAAAGGTATGAATGAATTTCAGGAATTTTGTGGAAAACTGTATTTTAGAGTCAAATAAATACTAGAACATAGGTGCAATAGCCATACAATTAATTAGTTTTATGAAAGGAAGTAAAATAATACTAGCAGTAAATGTAACCTATCTAAGCCAACAATAAATATTTCTTTTTATTACTTGCTTAG